>JAOXJP010151711.1:0-13095 GCA_025762735.1 Platanus orientalis | reverse complement strand
GTCTTCGACCACTGTTTTCCTTTTACGATGGATGGATTGACTAGTGCTACATCTTTGAGACATTTTCAGTATTTTTCTGCAAAAACTCACGAGAAAGATAGTCAGGGAGGGCATTATCAGATCATTTTATATATTCAACAGTTGAAGTGAATCTTGCTGGACTCTTCCGGACTTAATACATGTTTAAATCCGCAGACTTCAAACATATTGAAATCCACGTATAAAAAAATATTTTTTCTTGATTTTGTGTGGATCTTCCTAATCCTAAAAGGGTTAGTCTTAAGCCATGTCAAAGATTCCTAAAAGGAACTCTCTCCGACCCTAACTATCTTTCTCATGAGTTTTTGTAGGGAAATATTGAAAATGTCTCAAAGATGTAGCCCTAGTCAGTCCGACCATCCTAAAAGAAAAATGGTGGTCGAAGACAATGACTCAAAGTCATCCCAAACCATCCTGCATGATGGCACAGTAGTAAAAACTACTCCATATCAAAAGAAATACTCACTTCAAATCTTTTCTCTAGAACCAGTTGATATTCAACTGAAACTAAGGGACATTATCTTGAAATATCTCTCTCAAGGTGAACATCTGATCCTCATGACACCTAGCCATCACAGAGAATACTTTGAACAAATTCTAAAAGAAACTGAAAGTATTCACTTTACTCACCATTTGAGTAATAAGACTTCAAGCGAATATGTCTTTTCAAAGTTCCAGATATTAAAGATCTTATTTGTTCAAGATTGGGAAAGAGAGATGATTTATCTTCACAAGTCTAAATGAGTACAAGATCAATTTTTTTTTGGAGCAAGTGCTTTTTTTATCAAAACCAAAAAGTGAAGCACACTTGGTTCCTCTCCTTTGTCAATTCTTTTGCTTCAGCCTTCCCCTCTTGGTTCTACAATTGGTGGGATATTTTTGGAGCAACTAAGGCTATTCTTCCTCCTCCTTTGGTTATGCTCCACAATCAATATCATGCTAAATATAGCTTTTTGAACAAACCTTTGGTCACCGCCTTTATGTTTTCTTCACATAATCTCCCTTGGATTATTAAATGGGAATACAAAGTAGACTCTGTCTCCAACCCCCTTACCTCGAGAGATAACTCAACCAAAAATGGTGGGACAAATTCAACATTGGTCTTGTTTGCACCTCAAAGGTGACTCTTCCTCCTTCTCTACCTCCTTTGACTCAAAGTCCTCAGAAAAGTTCGCCTCAGGCTTCCTCGTCTTCAAATGCAAAACATGCTTTGTCTTAGGGACCTCTCCACTTCTGGTTGCCATTTTGGGTGAGATTAAGTTGGTTATTACTTTTTGCTAGATATAATTGAATTTGGTGATCCCATTTGTTCCATAGAGTGATTTCTTCTATTATGCCTTGGTAGAAATCTTATTTGCATAAAATTTCTAGATTTCATGTGTGCATTACTTGGCTTATTCAAATTTGAGCTTGTTTATTTAAGATTTACTCATTCCCTTGTTCTACTATTATAGATTCATTGGAATCCTAAGTTTCTTTCTATGATTGAATGTATGAAGGTTGGATCCTTGTGAAATTCAAAAGAAGAAAATGTTTTCTATCTCATATGCTTGATGTTTGCTTTGATTTTCCCATACTTGAGAGTTCTATTCATACCATTATTGCTAATTAGTAATATCTTTTAATTCGATTAGGTCCAAGTGTTGTTTCTTATTCAATTTCATAAGCTAGTTGGTTATTAATGCTAATGTTATGCTTCCCACTTGATTTTATCCACTTACATTTGATACAATGAGCTCCACATTAGTATCATTGCATTCACATGTCTTTTTGGGGCTGCTTATACTCTTGTTGGTTTTGGAAAGTTAGAAGAGGAATTCTAAGCACTTGGTTTTGGTGTGACTATGAGCTATAACTTTCCATTTGGTCTTAAGCATGGGCTTTACGTGGCCTTACACATGAGTTTTTACTACATGGTCATCTCTTGCATTGTATCCTTATGCAGTTACATACTACTCTATATATGCATGAATTTTAAAGTATTGTTTCGTATATGAGGAGTTGGCTTTGACCCAATCACCAAAATTCATCAATAGGTGAAGACGATCTTACGATCCATTTCAAGTACCCAATCACTGGGTCACATCAATAGGTGAGGAAGGTCTTATAGCCAATTTCAGGTACCCAATCACCATGTCACATCACTAGGTGAAGACGGTCTTATGACCTATTTCAGGTACCTAATCACCAGGTCACATCAATAGGTTAAGGTCTTACGACCCATTTTAGGTACCTAATCACCGGGGTATATCAATAGGTGAAGATGGTCTTACGAACTATTTCAGGTACCTAATCACCAAGTCACATCAATAGGTGAAGAAGGTCTTACGACCCATTTCACTGGACACATCAATAGGTGAGGACAATCTTATGACCTATTTTAGGTACCCAATCAC
Source organism: Platanus orientalis (assembly GCA_025762735.1). NCBI lineage: Eukaryota > Viridiplantae > Streptophyta > Magnoliopsida > Proteales > Platanaceae > Platanus > Platanus orientalis. Next base: position 10,660 of record JAOXJP010151711.1, on the reverse strand, counting down.
CAGGTCACATCAATAATGTGAGAATGGTCTTACGACCCATTTCAGGTACTTAATCACTAGGTTACATGAATAGGTGATAATGGTCTTGCGACCTAATTCAGGTACCCTACCACCGGATCACATCAATAGGTGAGGATGGTCTTACGACCCATTTTAGGTACCCAATTACCATGTCACATCAATATGTGAAGATGACACTAGATGCCCACTAGTTCTATATGAAATTTCAGTTTTGTCAGATACCCTACATGGGTTATATGGGATTTCAATTTTGTCAGAGATGCTATATGGGTTACATGGTTTTAGTTTTATTAGAGTCTTGATGTGGACTACTTCATTGAACTTGTTACGAGGTGTTTTAATGAGGTTTAGTTCGGAAACCTTACATGGGTTGAGTTGGTTTGATTTGAGGTTTATTTTGTTATGAATCTTTCTTGAATTATATTGGTTTGAGAGTTACATTGGACTTCCATGAGCATGCATCTGATTTTGATATCTATTACCTAAGGTAGCTTACTTGAGAAGTGCTATGGAATATTTATATATCAGTATTTTGGTAGTAAGAATTTGCATTACATGTTGCACTTTCCTTATGAGCTACACTTTACCTGTTTCAGCTATGGACTTTTGTTGATTTGGCTTTATTACTTCTATCACCTTTGCTAGACTCTGATCACTTTATAGCTAGTTTGATCCATATATATACATATGTTTTGATTTGGTATTAAGTCATATTCATACACATTCAATGTACTCAAAGGGACTTATGTATGTTCTCTCACAGGTTTTATAGCATACTATTGATGTATGTTAATCCCATGCACAATTGGGTAGTGTTAGGAGTCTTGTAAGTGTCCTATGATCTCATAAGTTCATCACATGAAGCCAAGAAGGACCAAAGACCTAAAGAAAAGACCAGGAAAGTGGCACACCATGGAAGGTATAAAGCATGCATGCATTTCATATTGAGTGCCTTAAAATGAACCTAGACATGGTTTAGGTCCCATATAAATACCCAAGTGAAAACACTTAAGGGCAAACCCTAATTCTATGCCCAAAATAAAATTTCAGAAACTAGGAGTCGAAATCAATTTAGGATCTCGCAATCGATTTCACCAAATCGATTTGGGATCTTACAATCAATTTCACCAAATCGATTGGGGATCTCCCAATCGGTTTGGAACCTTAGTTTTGACTTAGACTGAGATCCCTGTGCCCAAAACTAGTAGCCCTAAATCGGTTTCAAAACCCCATATTGATTTGGAGTTTGCTGGACATTTGAAATCAATTGGGCATTCCAAAATCAATTTGGAGCCCAAATTGGTTTCAAAACCCCCAATCGGTTTAGAGGGAAATTTTGGAAAGTTATTTTAATACGAAATCCAAGGAGAGATTTTCAAAATTTAAATTCTGTTTTTCATATCTAAAGGTCCAAAATGCTCTCCTTTGTAAAATAGTCCAATCCTAAGGTCATGGGTGCTCCTCCCAACTATAAAATGTAACTTTTCCTTTTAGGGTAAGGGATCTCTCCAACACTTCAAGTCTTCTTTGAGAGAGATAAAAGGCATATATTTTAAGAGCCCTCTCCATTATGCAAACCTCCATTGCCTACAGATTTTGAGCTTGAGTAGCTAGCATACTACACTATATTCTCTCATTCTTTCTCTCCTATTGAGCACTACTGCTACTACTATTGAGGAGAGGTTGTGGTGAATACTTTTCCAAGAGGAAACACACCTTTGGTTGAGCTCGAGGAGCACTAGAGCCAAGTATTTGGAGCTTGTGAGTGGCTAAGGCAAACTAGCTCAACAAAGACACCCCACTATCAAGCAACTAGCAACATCAACCAACTTGTGGTAATATTTGCTTGTCTTTGCATTCACATTCATTATTATTATTGCTTTGCTTCCGTCGGAGACACCGGAAGCTTGACTACCTCTGCCGGAGACACCAAGTGTTATTGTTTAGCTTGCTTTTGAGCAAATAGTTGGGTTTGTATATTGACCTAGGTTGTAATAGTACTTATATGAAATATAGCTAACTCAATAGTGAGCTTTAAGAGAGTGGACATAGGCCCAAGTGCCGAACCACTATAAATCGTGTGTTGTGGTTTTGTTGTGTGATTGTTTGTCTCTTCATCTTTACGTTCTCTACTACTCTTGCTTAGCACATATTTGATATTATACTTGGGTAGCCACATTGAAGCACACACACACACACACACACACATATTTGAGCAAATTTAAAAATGGATTAACAACAACCACAAGATAAATTAAAAATTGGTAAATTAATTGAGAAATCCTATTCACCCTCCCTCTAGGATTACTTTAGAGCTACTTCATATACCCTTGTTTTTAACACCATTTTAAATGGCACCTCCTAGTATGTGATTGCTTACAGGTATATTCCCATAGATGGCTTGGGGGAGATGAGGGACTATTTGTGTTATTTCCTTTTATGTCAGTTTTATTTTTAGCACTCATGTTTGAGATAATGATGTATCATGGCAGGATTCATTTGAATGTTTAGTTCCTTATAGTTGGTCGGATGGGATTATGATGGCCAATTGGATGACCTTTTTATTGTTACTGTTACACTGAGCAATTGTGGTTCATTTTTATGGATGTGGAGATTCTTAGTTAGTTTCCATTGTGTAGTTTAAAATGTGTATGTTCATTTTTCCGCTGTACTTGTGATGGATGTTGTTATCTTATGGTTATGTTTCCGCTGCGAATGTTTTGGTAATTGAGGATATTTAATTGGATAAAAGAATGGAAAATATATATATGCTGCAATTTAGGTAAGTTATGTAAGGATTCCTTCCATAAGGAAAGAGTCGAAATGTTACACTCCAAGATCCCTGATACCATGCATGTGTGTTTCCATAATTATACTCTAATTTTTGTGCGTGGGTTTTGGGGCGTGGGATTGAATCTTTTGAGACATGGCCAATGCTATGCTCACAAGAAAAAATGTGGCCAAAATATTTTGTGTTGAGGTAGTAAACACTGCTTGTTATGTAATAAACCGAGTTTTTCTAAGACACCTAGGACACAAGAGACTCTGTATGAAATTTGGAATTGAAGAAAGTCAAATGTTAAACATTTGAAGATTTTTGGTAGAATTTGGTACATACTTAGAGATAGAGAGAATTTGAGAAATTTGATCCCAAAGTGATGAATTCATTTTCCTAGGATACTCCTTTAGGAGTAGAATCATATAAGGTTTATAACAAAAGAACTCAAACCATTGAAGAATCCATAAATGTTATTATTGATGACAATAGTAAGGGCAAAAAGAAACAATGGAATCAACCCAAGAAATTCAAGAAGATTTAGAATCACCTTCAGTTGATTCAAAAAGTGAAATTAATGGTGAAATGGAAGTAATAGAGGAAAGCCATAAAGAAAAGAGGCTTAGCAAAGGGCATTTTACGTCAGACATCTTAGGGAACCCAATTGATGGTGTTAAGACATGCAGTCAACTAGAAAACATTATTAGTCATACATGTTTTATGTAAATTATAGAGCCAAATGGAGTTTTATGAAATCAATAGGCTCTAAGTCTCGAATAATCACATCTTACATCACTAATAATAATTGTGATTGTAATTGGCAGTAATTGTGTCTTTGAAATGCATTGGGACTAATAGAAAGAAGGAAAACCAAGAACTCGAGACTGTGGGAGTTTAAGCACCGAATGTTCTTTTGCAGTGCTTGAATCACATGTTTCGAGTGCTCGAATAGGCATCTTTGAGCACTCAAATTTGGGCTGTTTCGGGAATATGAACTGTCCCGAGCTATAAAGGTAAAAAATCTAGGGTTTTTCAATCTAAAATCCATGAAACACTAGCTTACTAGAGGAAAAATTCTCCACTCTTACCGAATCGTTCATATTCTCTCTTTGACGATGTCTTCATCTCATGGAAGAACAAAAGGCAACAAAGGAAAAGGGATTCCTCTCCAGGAAGTACACAAATCTTACAAGAAGTCGCAAACGGATCCTCTACAACCTACGTTCTATAATCTTGAGTGCAAGGATTCCTACAAACCCTTCTTTAGTAAATGTGCAATTATCTATGAGTGTTTTGTCAATCCTGATGTATTGAAAGTGTTTAAATTAGATGTTGAGTTTGACCATAGGGGTTGGACATCCCTTACTAGGATAAAAGGAATGGTTCACAAAAAAGCCACTAGACTATTTGATGCCAACATGCACTCCAAGGACATGGGGGAATTGACTTTTGTCACCGAGGTGTATAGAAAAGAAATTGAGATGAACCCCGAGTTGTTGGGGGGAAATATTTGGATTTTGGAGAGTAGGGATTCTGGTTATTTTTCCTCCCTATGAGACTAAGATGGATAGACTGAAGAGGGAGATGACCCAAAGGCTGTCTGGAGAAGCTTTCACTGATTGGAACATCCTTGACATGAAAATGGTCCATCAAAAGGCCAGGGTTTTGAAACTCATCTTGGCCTACAACTTTTTGCCAACCAGCCACAACAATGTGATGAGATGGGAGATGGTATATCTTATTGACAACATCCTCCAAGGGAATGAGTTAGACCTTCCCTCCATCATATGTTGGCTTGAGAGACGTGGGTTGTAAGAGTAATCTCAGAGGAGCTCTTCCATATGAAATTTTGATCACCAGCATCATGCAAAACCTAAAAATTGACTATCCTCTTAGGAAGGATATTCAAAAGCCTAAGGAAAATACTTCGAAGACTTCTGTAAAGAGAATGCATCTTGCGGCTACAATAGCATCGGGATCTTCCAAGGCCACTAAGGCACCTTCCACATCATCCACTTCCATCTTGAAGAATATGATGAACGCTTTAAAAGTGATGGCAATGAATATGAAGAAGATGGAGCAGTGTCAAATTCAAACATTCATGAATATTCGAAACATGGTTGCTACCAACAATGCCTTTGTATATGATGCGACTACCATCTTCCTAGGACTGGAGATTCACTTTGGAGATATGGAGATGGATGAGTAATATGGCATTGGAGCTGATGTGGAGGAGGAGGCACCTTGAGTCCTTAGAGTTTTTTGGACTTTACTTTTGTTTGGTTGTTTTTGGTTTTTGGTTTTAAAAGGAACTCACTAGTTTTGTGAACTAGGTTATGTCTTTTATGTTTAGGTCATTGGTCATGTGGACCAATTTCTATTTTTGATGAACTAATGTAATAAATAATTATCTAAATAAAGCAACAATTTTACTATTTACTCTCCATAGTGACATCTTTCTTGCATTGGTATTGCTTCATAGAGAATACATCAATACCAATATGCTTACATACTTGTTTTTGCATTTACTATTAGGCTCTCTATAGTTAAATCTCACACATGAAGTGTTGGTGGTGAACTTCATAGTTATATCAGGATTCAATTAGACCTTTAATGGTCTGTTATTTCCATGTCTATTTTGTTATTGGCCAAAGATATTTACCGTTTGTCAAATCATGACAAAGGGGGGGGGGAGAGATGCTTCATTGCTTTATAGTTTTATCAAAATTTTTAAAAAATTGTTACTTATTGCTTGCTACTATAGTAATATTAAAAAAAAAAAACAATGAGAAAGGTATGTTCTATTGTTGTAGACTGGCAGATTATGACAAGCCCAAGGACTAAGGGAGAGCACATGAGCAAGAATGTGAAATCTTTAGTTAGTCCTTGTATAAAAGTCCAAATGTATTTAACTGATGTAATTTTTATTTATTTTTTGGGTTTTGTCATGGAATTGATAAAGAGGGAGATTGTTAAGTATGTTAGTATTGTTAATTCCATGCCAAAGGTAGATGTGTTGTATATGCCATATTTAATGTATTTATGAGTTCTTAAGAGTTAGTAAAGTATCAAAAACAAAAAACCAAGCTCCAGCAACACTAAGCAACATCAGAACATAAAGAAGTTCAACAAAGTTGTCCAAGACAAATTCACTCAAGTAGAGAACTTCCATGGCCCAAGGCATCATGCAGAAGAGTTGGAATATGTAAAGGCAAGTAATAATTTGTCTAAATATGGTTGGGTGCTCAATTGCCTCGTATGGACCAAGGTTGAACCTAGGATGACCAAAAGGACCAATTTATGACCGTAGGCAAGTTTTCGAACCAGGCCAAGGTTGAAAAAGTATCAAAAAAATCCAAAAAGTTAAAATAATTCGATTTGGCTATATTCGAGCGCTCGAATGGACCTGCTCAATTTAGGAAAACTTGAGACTTCCCAAACTCGAGCACTCAAATAGCCTGATTCGAACACTCGAAGAACTTGATTCGGGCACTCGACGGGGGAATTTGAGTGTTTGAAAAGTTTCATATTTGAAAAACTCCAAATTTTGCAAGTATGAAATGGCTAGTTTTTTTACTGTTGTAATAGAGCCCTTAGGGCTCAAAAGGTATGGATTGCACAATATAAATATGTGACTTAATTTTCATTAAGACTAACTAATGATTTACAATTTCTTAAGGCACTCTTAGGATAGTATTCAAGTTTTGCAAGAGCTTTTGTCTAAACTCATAGTTATATCTTATATGTGAGCAAAGCCACACAAGTTAGTAAGCTATATAGTGGTATATTTTCAATACCAAGTTGTGTTGGGAGAGGAAAGATTCAATCTTTGAGTCTTAGAGAGCCAATTTGCACTAAGGTAAATTGAAATTTAGAAGCTCTCAATTTTGAGTGTCCACTATAGTCATATTTTCCTAACAAGAGGCCTAAGCACAACAAACCAACTTCACTACTGTAATTGGGACTTCTACCAGAGCCACCAAAAGTAAGGATCAAAGCCCACCGGATCCCTAGACTAGAGCACTCATTGGAGCCACCTAGTATAGAGCCATCTTTCACCGGAGACACTTGAGGAAGCTAAGTATTCAACTGAATACAGTGAGTAAGTTTGTCGATTTTCTTTGTGTAATAGTTAGTTACCTATTAGTAATAATCAATTGGGCTTAGAGGTGAGTCGTTTAACAGTGGACGTAGGCTGGTGTGTTGAACCACTATATATTGGTGTCTTCTTATTGTGTGGATTGCTCATATGTATATTTTTCTTTATGTGAATTATACCTTTTAGTTTAGTACAATTGCAATAAGTCATTTGAATTGAGCATTTGTAATTGAATTAATAAACTTACGTGAAACATGCAATTTTAGACAAACTCTGAAGTGGAACTATTTGCCCTGCTCCCGCTCTATTATAGGCAACTATAAGTAACGATGGAGCCTCATGGTAATTAACATCCACTTGCTAAATTACTTAAGTCAAAATATTGTGTGGAATTAAGCAAATTAAGGGGGGTTAAGAAAAATGTTAAGAATTTAAAAAGGAACAAATTTGGATTTAGTTGCTTTTAATTCCACTGCATCTTAAGTAAATTAAAAGAGGAATTGAATTATAGAAGAAGATTTAGAAATCCTATTCACCCCTCTAGGTTTACTGGACCTAGAATTTCAAAACTAAGTGATGAAAATGTAATAGGTACTAAATGAATATTCAAGAATAAACTTGATGAGCATAGCACAATGATTAAAAACAAGGCTTGACTAAAGATTATGCTCATAGAGGAAATTAATTTTGAAGTGACCATTGCCCTAGTTGCCAGACTAGAATCCATAAGCCTTCTATTGTCTACAACATGTCATATGAAATTCAAATTATTTCAAATGGATGTGAAGAGTGTCTTCTTGAATGCTATACTTCAAAAAAAGTCTATATGGAACAACCTGAAAGGTGTTTGATCCACATTAGTCCAACCATGTGTATAGGCTGAAGAGGGCTATGTATGGCTTGAATTAAGCTCCTAGAGCTTGGAATGAAAGGTTGACCAAATTCCTTTTAGATAACCACTTTGATAGGGGGAGTGTTGATAAAACACTCTTTATCAATAAGAAGGAATGATACATACTCATCATACATATATATGTGGATGACATCATTTTTGGGTCCACAACTTAGATGTCATATGAATTTTCCTAAACAATGAAGTTGCAATTTGAAATAAACATGGAGGGAAAACTGAGATTCTTTCTATGTTTGCAAACTAGACAAACAAATGATAGGATATTTGTAAATCACTCTAAGTCTTAAAGAGAACTAGTATCTAAGTTGGTCTTAATGTAACCAAAAGTTTTAACACTCCCATAAGCACTAGTGAAAAAATCACTAAGAATATTAAAGTTGTATTTTGTTATAGAATTGACGAAGGAGGAGATTGTTGAGTATATTATCAATTCCATGTCCAAAAAAGGTGTATATAGTTGAGCTTGTAGCAGGACTTATGATTTGTAATGTTATGTTATATTGAGCCCTTAAGTCCTAGTCCAAGTTTAAGTCAAATTCAAAGAGCAACATTGACGACTGGAGATGGACTTACTGAAGAAGAGACAAAAGCTAACATGATTAATCAAGAAAAGTATTAAGAGCAAGGATGCAAGATTTAACAAGTCATCCTTCAAAGCCACATAAGTATATAAAGGTAAAAATGAAGGTAAGGCATGTGTGGTGTGAGTGTGTTTGACCAACCCTAGCCTAAGTGGGTTTAGAAGACCACCCATGGACCTAGTGACGTAAAATCATTAAAAATTAGTCTAAAATGTGTTAAAAATGAAAAATTACTTAAAAGGGCCATAAAGAGGGTTTTCAAGGTTTCTTGAGCAAGTTCCAGTGGTGTTGGAGTGATCTGAGAACTTCTGGGACCAAGCCCAAGGTGCTTAGGCACGTTACTGGGCGTTGTAGACTTCCAGATTAATTATGAAAATTCTAGAATCGATTCCAAAAAGGCAAGATTGATCCTAGAAAATTCAAGATTGATCCTGAGTTGGAAACTTTCTAGTTTTTTCTTAGGCTAAGCCCAGGATTGATCCCAGCTTTTCCAGGATTGATCCTAGAACCTAGAAAATGAATTTTTTGCCACTCTTACGAGAAAAACTTTAAAATTTGGGGCATTTTGACTGTTGTAAATCTAGCCATATAGGATTTTTTAAACCTCTATAAATATGGATATAATCGCCGCACTAACCAAGTCTTGAACATTGAATATGCTTCGTTATTGTGATTTCTCTTCAAGATAAGTTTAAGGTTTGTGGTTGTGCAAAAAGGGAAAGTGATTTCTCATTTTTGTTAATTGGGTGAGTTTACCCACGATCTCTTGAGCTTGATTGACATACAAATTGAAAGAGGATTGTGTACTAGGGTTTCAAACCTTTAAACCCTTCAAATGCTCTACAAAATAGAGCCATAACATAAGGTAAATCTACATTTAGCTTCATATCTCTAATAATAAATTGCTAAATCTTGTTGTTTAGAGCATTGATTGATTGTGGAAATCATTGGAATATTAGCCTAACTAAAGGCAACCACTTTTACATTAAAAATTCCTCTCATACATTGATATTAGAGGAATAATCTCTTAGACCATCACTTAAAATCTATTACTAGAGATTAATTGAGTGTGTGTGACCATAAGCATATCAACGTAATTAGAGACATTTACTTATAAATTGATATTCCTCACTTGAATAGAGTTTAGAGGAATACATATTGTACTCACTATAGTAAAACCAGCCTATTGAAAGAAATTTACATGGGAATTTTCATTCTTATCTTTTAATAATCATTTATTTGATTGTGTCTTTGTCAAAGCCATCGAAGATAAGAATACCTTTGCCAAAACCATCAGAGGTTTGACTAATCACTAAAGCTATTGAGTATGTATTGATAGTGACTGGAGTTCATTTGTTGTGAGATGTATTGTTGGGTTTATTAATTGTCCTATAATAGTGTAAAGACAATTAATAAAAATTAAGTAAGCTCGGAGGAGAGCTTTTGGATGGTGGATATAGGTTTGGATTGGCCAAACCACTATAAATATTCGTTATTTTGCTTGTTTCTAGTGTTCAATTTATGTTATCCAATTATATTTACTTTACAATTGAATTGAACAACCGAGCTTATTTCATCCTTGTAAACTTACATAAAAGCAACAATCACACTTTAACTTGTTGAAAAAAATAATTATTGTGGACTTTAGAACTTGGTAGAAAAAAAAATTCAAAAGAAATTGACACAGTCCACAAGTTCTAAAGTCAATTTCTTCAAGTCATAATCCTAAAGAAATTGACCTAATGGAAGGTCCCAAAACAATATTCAAAGTAGTTCAATAAGTCAAATACGGTCAAAACAAAATTCAAAGAGGTTTGAATAGTCAAATACAATAAACAATTTGCCATTATTGTGACCCAATGGCAGGTCCCATATGACTTTCCTTTGTTGCGATCCAAGGGTAGGTCCCATATACATTACCATTGTTGTGACCTAATGGTAGGTCCCATATGGTATTTCCATTGTTGCGACCCAATTGAAGATCCCATATAATATTACCATTGTTGCGACCCAATAGCAGGTCCCGAACAGTTCAATCATGTTCAAAAAGTTTAATAATTTGATAAGGCCTAGAGAGGATTCAAAATTCAAAGATTCAATAACATTTCGAATTCAATAAATAATTGAGACATATCAAAGGATATCAATAGTAATAAAGAGATTCTCATGACATGAAAAAAGGTTTCATGATTCAATAAGTACCGATCATAATACATCTACATTTTAAATTCAATGAATCATAAATTCATATATTTGGATCACATATGATA
>JAOXJP010151700.1:0-13095 GCA_025762735.1 Platanus orientalis | reverse complement strand
GAAGAAAGAAGAAGAAAATAAGAAGAAAGATAAAAATAAATACCTTTGGAGTAATCCCTACCCCATGTTTCAAGTATTCCCTACAAGGATTTCAAGCCAAGGCATAAGATTTGAAGAAGAAAGAGAGGCATCACTTGGACAAGCAAAACCAGCCAAAAACTTTTATTAATTTTCATCATACCAATTACAAAAACATGAAACCCATATATAGGCTCACAAACTCATGAAAATAGCAAGAAACCAAATTAGAAATTCCTAAACTTCTAGCTTACTTGATACCTAAGATTTTTCTAAAATCAAAACTACTAAACACTTCACTTTCTAAAAACAAAAAGTGTCAAATTCAGGCCCTTCTACAGGATTTCGTTCAGCACTCTTAGAGGGCCCCACTTTGGCTTGTTGACTCTAAAATTACTAAAATACCATTAGTAACAATGTCTTATTACACAAATACCCAAATACAAAAATTAAAATAACTCCCATGTCCTAAACTCTAATAATTCATAAACCATTAAATAAAACAGTAAAATAACTCTAAAAGACTTCATCCTGTATCTCCATGTGTCCTCTTGTGTGTCTTCATGTGTAAACCCCACCAAGACCATGTATCTCCATGTGTCCTCTAGTGTGTCTTCACGTGTAGACCCCACCAAGGCCATGTGTGAGCCCCACCTTGCTCTAATATCCGCATCAGTAAACCTTTGAACCTACTAAGGGATCATTACCATAAAGAGGACTGCTATTCATAAGAGTAGGGAAATACAACCTGCATGCACCCTATGTTAAACACGTGCATTTAGAAAAGATCATATAATCATGGAGACACCCTCATTTGCACTGTGTAAACAAGCAAAACACCCTCTCACCTACATAAACATGTGCCAATTGGAAGGTGTACATTGGTTGCTTTTTCCTACTCTTGGCAGGAGTAAAATTTCTCTTATCAGAAATGACTAATTTGGGGGGTTCAGAATCTATCATAGCTGTCTAGAACCAGATGCTCGGGCATGCTAATATAGCATCCCCCCTGTAACTCAGCAGCAAGTTCCATTTCTGCATATTCAGTGGCAGCATTAATGCAATAAAAGTGTTAGAATGCATCCTAACTCAAATACACATTTAAAATATTATACTAAAGCAAAGGAGGTGAGACACAGGTGCCCCCTACAATTTTTCTCCAATTTTCTTTTATTTTTTTCAGAAAAGAAAAACATGTATTTACACGTATACACCTCTCTTATCAGTTCTCAAACCTCACATCTCTTAAAGTCTTTACCCTTCTCAAATCAAGCCATTCTCCACCTCTCTCTTCGCCTTCCACTACAACAAACAGCCTTATCCCAACTATTTGGGGTACCATCACCTCCATCTATAGTTTAATTTTCTTAATGCATTGACTTCCAGTTGCAGTTGGAGCGAATGGGATCCTATGGCATTTCTATACATTTATGTTATGAGGACATGCTTTTACTGGATGCAGACATGATCTGTCCCTAGCCAAAGTTGATGAACTAAGACTGATGCAGTTAGTATAAAGAGACTTCTACACATTCCACCACACAATAAAGCTAGGTTTAAAACATGTACCAGATATAGGTTTTGTTAGATTTACGGGCTGGGAATCTCATTGTAACAAGGCTTTTAAAGCCATGGGTAGTTTAGGATTTATTTACATGGGGAAATATTTGCAATAAGGCTATAAAGCCAATGGTAGTTTAGGAATAACCAGGGCTGGTTGACAGCCGGAGTTTTGTCTTTTATTGAGTAAAAAAATTAAGTGCGGAGCCCTCTCTTATGGGCTGGTCAACAGCTCCTATATGGCAGAGTTTTGGGTAGCTTTTTTATTTAGAAAGTCTTAGGTAAGTGTCCTAGTGAGTTTAGGAGTTTCTATTTTGGTTTTATTATTATTATTATTATTATTTGTCTTTTATTGAGTAAAAAAATTAAGTGTGGGGCCCTCTCTTATGGGCTGGTCAACAGCTCCTATATGGGAGAGTTTTGGGTAGCTTTTTTATTTAGAAAGTCTAAAGTAAGCATCCTAGTGAGTTTAAGACTTTCTATTTTGGTTTTATTATTATTATTATTATTACTAAAAAAAAATTTGTGTGTGTTTGAGAATCTTTAAAAGGCCTAATCAACATGTACTCTAAAGATAGACTATTGAATAAAAACATTGAAGTTTTATTTCACTTCTCACGGTTGTAGCTGTGTAGAAAACCCAAGGGGTTGGTGCCTTTAGAACCCAATCGGTTGAAGCTGATTGGCCTATCCTCCTCCTATCTTTCTTCTTCTTGCTTCTTCTTCCTTCTTCTCCTTTCTTTCTTCTTATTTCCTCTTCTTCCTACTTTATTCTACCAACTTCATTCTCCATCTCTGCTGCTGCCTAGAAGTCCTAGTTGAGTGGATTGAAACCAAGACTTAAGCTACTTGAACTTCAGTAAAATATAAGGTGCATTTGGTAACACTCTCAGGATTTCAACTCCCAATTCCTTTTTTTTTTATAGGGTTTAGGATTCAGCTCCAAATTCCTGATTCTACAAAAAATGCATTATTTGGAGAGAATTCCAGAATCAGAAAAAACGTTTGGTAAAAACTACTGCAGAATGCATTCTCTTGAATTTTTGGAAGTAATTCATATTTGGTTATTACCTGTACAGAATCAATTCTTTTTATTAAACTATCACAAATATACTTAATATAAGCAAATATCAAGGTTCCTACTAACATCATGTTAAAATCAACATTCATTGCCTAAAATATATTTCAAATTATATCATCCTAGATTCAAAATAAAAACTTTAAAAAACATTTATCAACTACAATTATAACATATATTGTTTTACACATCTGAATTGTCTAAATAGTAGGAATACCATGGGTAATAGTCATTACATTAGCAATGGAGTCTATCAGGTGCGCTATCTCATGTAAACATTGTGATTGAGATGTATGCATTGAGAGACTGGCTTTCTTAATTTCTTTCACCTCATATTCATCCTCTACGATTATCTAATTATCACCATAATTCATAAAGTCTGCTTCTACATGCATCTCGTTTCTAATAAAATTGTGAATTGTACATACAGCAATTACTATCATTGACTAAGCCCCAAAGCATCGTTTTATAACATCCTTCAACAATGAATGTTTGTAATTGAACTCTCTAGCACCACTAGGGTTTCCCGATCTAGTCCTATATTCTCGAAGATGATTTCTCTGGTCCTATATTCTCGAAAATGATTTCTCTCATCCTGATAGGGCCTCATCAAACTAGTCATATTACTATAACCGAAGTCAACAATATAATATTTTTCTGATTGATATAAAATGCAAAGGTTTTGAGACAACAGAAAAAGATATATGGATGTCCAACATATAAAATAGTACCACAATAAATACCTGGAAGTAGATGTGGAAACTTCAAACAAGGTTTCTTACTACCTCTTCAAAAACACAAACATCATTCGCAATCTCCTCTCAATCGACATAAACAAATGTGAAATTCATATCATATAAACAAGCACATATTACATTTTGTGTTATAGTAGTCTTCCTTCCTCACTACGGGATTTGCTTGTGAAAAAGCACCACAACACTGATATAGGTGTTGACAATGGCACCATAACAATCCTACAAAAAAATTCTTTTGTCAAGAACCAAATATTTTGTCATTGTAAAACTATGAATTACATTATTGATTATCTTAAACCATGGCCAATATTTTGGACTGTTAACAATTTCTGTTGGAACTGTATTGAATGATAGAGGTGCAATGATATCCTTTCCCAACTTCATTATAGCTTTTAGCACTCGATGAAAATGATGACTTATAATTTCTCCTGAATGTTGAAACAATTCAGCAAACATTAGGTACAGTAAACGTTGTTCCAACATTGTCAAGAAGATTGTCACTTATTAATCAACTGCAACATATCACAAATCCAGTAAATAATTTTTTGACTTCAAAGTATTGTATAAGTTGATAAACACATGTTTCTTCATTCGCCACACGTCATAACATATATCAAAATGGCCCCCCAAAACCTCTTGCACCCACTCAGCACCGGTTTTCTCAGATGGTGGATTATCATGTTGGGAGCTACATTTTGAGAACTCAAAGATTGATTCGCTTATATGAGGATGGTGGTAGGCATCAACATATTTCTACTTCAATCACTATGACCCCAAGTTCTTAGAGGGTCATTCTGATAGATGTTATCGTGTGTAGTGAATGAGAAATATGTGTTCATCAACTTATGCAATATTTTAAAGTTAATAAACTATTTACAGGATTCGCGATATATTGCAGTTAATCAACAAGTGACAATCTTCTTAACAGTGTTGAGACAACATTTACCGAACCTAATGCTCGCTAAATTATTCCAACATTCAGGAAAAACTATAAATCGTTATTTTCATCGAGTATTGAAAATTATAATGAAGTTAAGAAAGAATATCATTATACCTCCATCATTCAATACAGTTCCAGTAGAAATCGTTAACAACCCAAAATATTAGTCATGGTTCAAGGTAATTAGTGATGTGATTCATAGTTTTACAACGACAAAATATTTGATTCTTAACAAAAGATTTTTTTTGTAAGATTGTATTGGTGTCATTGATTTTCGTAGAATTGTATTGGTGCTATTGACAGGACCCACATCAATGTTGTGGTGTCTCTTTACAAGCAAATCCCATACCGAGAGAACAAAATAATTACAACACAAAATATAATGTGTGTTTGCTCATTTGATATAAATTTCATATTTGTTTATGCCGGTTAGGAGGGGTCTACGAATGATACTTATATTTTTTAAGAGGCAGTAAGAAAGTATAGTTTGAAATTCTCACACCCACCTCCAAGTATTTATTACAATAATATTTTATATGTTAAAACACCCACATGTCTTTTTCTGTTGTCCTATAACATTTACATTTTATGTCAAACAAAAAAATATTATGTTGTTGACTCCAGTTATAGTAATATAACTGGTTTTAGGAGGACATATCGGGGGGAGAGGTGTCATCTTCAGAATATAAGGACAGACAATGAAACCCTAATGGTACTAAAGAGTTCAATTACAAGCATTCATCATCGAAGAATGTTATAGAACAATGTTTTGGGGCTTTAAAGTCGTGGTTTTCCATTCTCAAGATGATGCCTCCCTATCTGTTTCACAAATAGTCAATGATAGTAATTGTTGCATGTACAATTCACAATTTTATTAAAAGCGAGATGCATGCAGATGCAAACTTTATAAACTATGGTGACAATGGTAGGATTATAGAGGATAAACAAAGGGTGGAGGAAATTAAGGAAGTCGGTCTCTCAACGCATACATCCCAATCACAAAGTTCACGTGAGATGTCGCAGTTGAGAGACTCTATTGCTAATGCAATGACTATTGCCCATGGTGTTCCTACTATTTACACAATTCAGATGTGTAAAACAATATATGTTATAACTGTAGTTGATGAATGTTTTTTAAGTTTTAGACGTTTATTTTGAATCTAAGAATTTAAATATTTTTGAATATATTTTAGGCAATAATATTGATTTTAACATGTTAGTAGAAATCTTAATATTTGCTTATAATTAAATATATTTGTGATAATTCAGTAAAAAGAATTGATTCTACAAAGATGATTGATTACCAAACAAGAATCACTTCCAAAAATTAAGGAGAATGCATTGTGCAGTGAGTTTTACCAAACGCTTTTCTGATTCTGAAATTCACTCCAAATAATGCATTCTTTGTGAAATCAAGAATCAGGAATTGAGAGCTAAAATCCTAAGAGTGTTACCAAACGCAGCCTTCAACTCTCAAAAAAATAGCTCCCAACCCGGTTTTGGGAGTGGAATTCGGGAATAGAATCTGGTGTTACCAAACGATCTTTTCATTTCTTTTGGAATATTGGTAGATGAGAATGCGAGAATCACTCCCAGGGAGTGTTACCAAACACAGCCATAGACACCTAGACCTACACATGGCTGAGTCTTCCTGAGTATATATCTTGGTCAGATCACACCCTTTAAAAGTAAGCTTTCTTGTACTTCTCTTTTAGGGTTTTCTTCCCATATCTGTTGGTTATCCAAATCCCTTAACTCCCTTTTAATATCCCTCTATTCTGTTGGTTTTCTGTTAAGTTAAAGCCTACTCTTTTAGGTTGTTTTACATTCTGCAGCATCCTTTTCTTTTATAAAGTTAATAAACTTAAACTCTTCTGTTTGACCTGAAAATTCGCACATATACTCTTTTTACACCCACCTAATTGCATGCAAATTTTCATACCCTCTGACAACTCGTCAGGGGTATTTTGGTCTTTCCACACCAGCTGTCCAGAATTCCCAGAATCTGAACCAGCACTGTTCTTTCATATTCATCACCTTCTTTCTATTGTCTATTCAATCTGAAACTTCTTGGACTAATTCTTGCCTCCTTATCCTAACTCTCCTTAAGATTTGAGATTCTTTGGGTGTCCTAACCCCTATTCTAGGCAGCCAAAGTTCTGTCCCTCACTACAGCAGAATTATTTTGGGCCCACATCAGCAGGAACCAACAGCCCCCTAGGCTGTCCTGCACCAAAGACCTTATCTTCTTACCTTCCCAAAGCCTAGATCAGGTAAGTCACCTTTTCATGTGTTGTTTTCAAATTTGATGCTTTGTTTTTTGTTTCTTTAAAGGTCCGATTTTAAACACAATAGAATACCCTCCACCTGATCGCCTATACAGAACCTACTGCTATGTAGATAGGAGCCCAATTCACCCCTGGAGTCTCCTAAACCTCTTTCAACCCAGTCTTTGAAGTCCTACTTAACCCAAAGCTCTGCTGAACCCTTTGTGTAAGCTAGATAATTTCATTCAACTCTCATAAACAATTGTCCTGCCAATCCACCCAGCCTGCTCTGTTTCACCAAATACTTGACCCCGGGCTCCAAAAAAAGGATCCTTCTAATCTTAAGCGAATCCTAGACTAAAGCTAGGGTATAGGTGCTCTCAAAAAACACGTTTTTTATTGATTATGCTGATTTAATGTGGCTATTTTGATTTTTTTAGAGAGAACATCGCATATTGGAAGGTAAAGAACATTGATTCTGAAGAACAAAGGTCCAAGGGATAATGTCCTTTTAACTCCAAACGAGGTTGGAATGTTCTTTATTTCTCTCAAACACCCATTGAAAACACCCATATGTATTGCTGCAGGGAAAGTATATGGGGTGATTCTTTGATGGCTGATCTTCAATATCGATTTCCACTATAAATGTGCAAGGTATAAAGTGGCATATCTTTGTGTCCATTTTGCTAATAAACTCTTGTAATGTTTATAGGATTTTTCAACACTTGGAAAATTTGATGTTGTAATCTGTCAACAATGATTCTCATTTGCTGCATGATGGTTTGGTTGGAAGACAAAAGACAAAAACAAAAGTGGAATTACTGTTGGACATACAATTACAAACCAAAAAGAGGCATCATATGAATTATCAATGAACTCAATTGATAGGAACATATGACAAACATTGGCAAGATTGAATCTATTGTTTTTTATTCACATACACAATTGGAGCAAGAGATATTTGTTTTATTTGTTTACTTTTTTTTAAAAAATATATTATCAATTCCTTTCGATTTGTTTGATGGGGCTGATGGGTCTGTTGGCTCTTCAATCATCTGAGCTTCAGTTAGCCTTATTTTCTCTTCTTTCTCACTTAGTTTACTTTTAGGCCCTATCTGAAAAAATTTCTCGCGAATCTCCTTTTCTAGGCACCTGGTTTCCGAGAAAAATAAATCCTCAGTTTCATGATTTTCTCACGCATCTCCCTATTTTCTTGTAAGGAGCTGTTTCACTTTGCACAAAACTTGTCGGAAAATCCTCCCTTTCCTGTGAAAAAGGACATCGACTTTCATCATCATGGCAATCAAACAACAATAGAAAAAGTAATAAAATTACATATATTTTCTTTTCTTTTCTTTTCTTTTCTTTTCTATCGTTTTCTATTCAATTCAAGGCAACCAGATGGGGCCTTAATAGTTTGGGTGAAAGATTCAATATTGTTTATTTAGATTCAATGATGGAGGGTGATAAGGCCCCTAGACCAGATGGATACCCATTCTTTTTATAAGGCCTGTTGGGAAGTTCTACGTGGGGATTTGATGCTGGTTATAAAAGATTTCCATGAAAAATGTTTCCTTGACAAAGGCAGTAATGCAACATTCATTTCCTTGATCCCGCAAATGGAAGGTGCTAACCAGCTAGTGGATTTTAGGCCTCGGAGCTTAGTGGGAAGCACTTACAAGATAATTTCGAAATGTCTGGCGTTACGTCTTTCCGAGTTGCTGCCTAGAGTGGTCCCCAAGGAACAAGAAGCATTTCTAAGAGAGAGAACCATGGTGGATGGGGTATTGGGTGCAAATGAATGTATTGATACACGAATTAGAGAAGGTAAATCTGGTGTGATGTGTAAACTGGATCTGGAAAAAGCGTACAACCATGTAAACTGGGAATTCTTGATGTATATTTTGGCTAAATGTGGATTCGGATTGAAATGGAGGATGTGAAAGTAGAAATGCATCAGCTTGGCAACTTTTTTGGTCTTAGTGAATGGGTCCCCAAAAGGTTACTTTGGATGTAGTAGGCTTTCAACAAGGAAACCCTCTCTCCCCTTTTTTGTTTTTGCTTGTGGTAGGTGTCTTGAGTGGAATGCTAAGGAAGATTTGGTTGTTACTCATCTCCAATATGCAGATGATACAATCATTTTTTGTGATAACTCTCAAAGGCAAATTAGGTGCCTTAGGTGCGTCATGAGATGTTTTGTGACAGTATCCGGGCTAAATCTTAATCTTGCGAAGAGTTTTCTGATCTTGGTGAGAGTGGTGATGAATTTGGATCAACTAGTAGCTAATTTGGAATAACGAATAAGTCAACTGCCTCCTACTTATCTTGAGCTGCCACCTAGAGCTAAGTTCAAAAAGAAAGAAGTATGGAACCCAGTCATAAAGCGGATGCGTGATAGATTGAATGAATGGAAGTCTTGCTACCTTTCCAAACGAGGAAAATTAAAGCTCATTAAGGTATCGTTGGCCAACATCCCCATTTGTTTTTTGTCCTTGTACGTGATACCGGCCTCAGTGTGCTAAAGCTTGAAGAGAATTCAAAAAGACTTCTTATGAAGGGGTGGCGAGGAGGACAAGGGGCTTCATCTTGTTGCATGGGATAGAGTTTGTACTCTGAAGGAGAAAGGGGGAACGGAATTTCAAAATCTACCAAAAAAAAAAAGGCCTTACAGCGTAAATGGTTGTGGTGGTTTACCTTGGAAGAAGAAAGTTTATGACATCAAGTGGTGGCTACCAAGTTTGGCACTCGAGAGGGATGAGATCCTAACATCACTAAGGGTAACTTGGGGAGAAGTCCATGGCAAGGAATTATGAAGATGTTTCCGATGTTTAAGGAGGGTCTTGCTTATGTGGGGGGGGGGGGGAGGGGGATGGGAGAAGGACACATTTTTTTGGAGGATGTGTTGTGAGGGGATAGACCCCTCAAGATGGATTTTCCTAAAGTGTACTAGATGGCAGCAGATCACAATGCATTCGTGACCCCTTTTTTCTTTTTATTCTTTTTTTTTTATAACCAAATTATCCAGGCCCTTTAGAGCACCTGACTAAATCCTCAGGGCACATGGACTCCCTACGTCTCCCATGTACTAGGTAAATCAGGTATTTTACACCCAAGCAAGTGGCCCCAAGGGGGTGTGCATTTCAAACTCAGGACCTCTGCTTTCTAAGGCGTGACCCTGGCCTCTTATGTGAGACCTACTAGGGATGGGATGGGTTGGAAGCCGCAGCTAAGATGAGATGCTTTTGACTGGGAAATCCCAAGGATTGTGCAATTGCTTGACAAGTTACAAGAGTGCCAAATCAGATTTTAGATCAAGAAGACAGTTGGATTTGGAGATACGGAAATGGGGGTCAATTCACTATAAAGAATTGTTATGAGTACATCAACAACTCCCTGACCTTACAAGGTTCTTGGAAGGATGTTTGGTACAAGGTAGTGCCTACAAAGATACAATTTTTCTTATGGACAGCATCTCAAGAGAGGTTACTAACGACAGATACGCTATGGAAGCACGGTTTTTACCTTCCGAGAGTATGCTTATTATGCTACAACAACGGAGAATCAAACAATCATATTCTCATTCACTACCCTTGTACTTGGGAAATATGGTGTGAGATATCTAGAGACTTTGACTATGTTTTACAGCATAGTCGAATGTGGCTACCTTACTTGAGGGCTGGAGAACTACTGCACTTAATTGCATAGGCAAGAGGATCTGGCATCTAGTCCCTGCAGCCGTGTCTTGGTCAGTTTAGTTGGAACAGAACAAAAGGACGTTTGAAAGTCATACTGAACCAGCCTTTCAAGTGACAAGAGGGTAAAAGGGAAGATTATATATTGGGCAAGGCGTTGCAAGGAATATGATGGCCTGGCCAATGGGGCCCTTATCAAGGATTGGGCTAATTCCATTGGGAGATAGGGATATAAGGGTGTAAGAGTGGTTTTCTTTTGGGGATTTCTCATCCCCGTCCTCTTTCCTCTTCCCTTTTTCTATGTATATGCATTTTTTCCAATTCCCAATAAAATTCTTTTTTCTCATAAAAAAACTACGAGAAAAAAAGACCTATTCTTTTTCATTGTCCCTTGTCATTGTTTTGGTTTGTTCTCTCTCTTTCTATCAATCTATCTAATGATGATTTTGATGAATCTACAAAACAACTGCAAATTATCTTATTTCACATGTTAGAGGATGCTTTTTCCCCTTCAAAATATTTATCTTTCCTTACCAAAATAAATTATTGTTTACTTGAGTTTGAAGTTCAATTCATCGTTACCTATATTTTCTTAGCATTTGAATGCATTTAGAGTAGGCATATTTGTTATAATTAGTTAATCTTACTCTTGCAGTTGAGTCCACAGTATTGTGAATTGTGTTTTTAATATTCATTTATAGGCTTCTAATTGGAAATTAGTACTACATGTTGAGATGATTTTATTGGCAGTGAGAATAGACGATTAATTCTGTTATTTTTATAACTGTTTTAATCATTGCTACCAGTCTTTTTTATTTGTATTATTATTCTCAAATATTATCCAGGACCCTGCAACAATGATATCATCAGTATTTCATATTCCAGAGACCATTATAGCATCAGTTTCATTATGCTCTTGGTTGTAGGGAAATCCCTTGAAAATCCATTTCAAGAGTGAGTAGTGCAGAACATGACCACTAAGGAAACTTTAATCATTAAAAATAAAAAATAAAAACTATTTTCAATTCTGCTCAATATGTTCAATGGATATGCTGGTTGTTCAATAATATGAGAGCTTCAATAAGCCTTATCTTCTCTTCTTTCTTAAGGAAATCTGAAATCCACTTTTCAATGAATCTATTGCTCTTTTTTATTGCTTTTTAATTGCAAACACGATTGTAGCCAGAGATGTTTGTTTTATTTGTTTACTTATTTTTTTCTTTTCTTGAGAAAATCATTTCAATCCTTTTGATATGTTTGATGTGGTTAATGGTCGGCTGTTCTTCAATCATCTGAGCCATAGTAAGCCTTATCTTCTCTTCTTTCTCGCGTAAGCTTTCTTTCATAGTTTGGATGAAAGATTAAATATTTTTTATTTAGTTATCTAACTATATACACACACACTCATGGTGGCTCTTCATTCTTTATTGACCTTGATATCTATGGCTTTCCATCCATCCATCTACATAAACTATAGGAAACTTAGCAATAGATGGTAATAAAATTGTAATTATGGTATAGATAACAGAACTAATATCTTCTCTTGAGAGCAAAGCCCATCTTAAAAGCATCCATGACATGCTTCTTGGAGACCAGGCTAAGAAGGGGATTGAAGGACATTAAGCCATTCATATCCATCACTCATATATAGCAAATATTAACCAGGAGTTTTGGTTATAGATTTTTTGTTTGGTGTTATGTACACTGAAAAACCCGCTTAATACCCACAAGGTATACATGACATCTTATATTGAGAGAATGGCCCATCTTAAAAGCATCCACTCACTAAAATCTACACACAACAGCTAGAAAAGAGTAAGCAGAGAGAAAACTTAACACCCGAATCAAAAGCAGATGCCTAGGAGAAAGCTGAGAAAATGGTAAATTTTATGTTTGTGCACTTCCTTTTTTTTTTTTTTTTTTGTTGATAAAAATTGAAAAGTTTTTGAGAAAAATCACTTCAGCTGAGAAAATGTGCACTTCAGTGTATTAAAAAATAAATCACTTACTATGAAAACCTCACCGGGTTGCCATGAGACAACCACTATTTGGGGTCAGTCAAAGGAAAACACCAAATGGATAAATCAGAGGTTCGTTGGGCTTTCCTATGAAGTAAGTCTGTGAATTGCAAATTTGTAATCAGTGGAACTGATCACCTACTTCATTAAACTGCAAGGAGAACTGAAGCAAAAAAGATCAAAATCTCTGAAACATTATCTTAGTGAGATGAAAATGATCAATCAGATTGCTGGAGCAGCAAGGACACAGGTAGATGAAAGGAGAAGAAATGACAAAGGTAGGGCAAAAAATAAAAAAGAAGGTGAATAAGATGAAATCGTCAGCCAAGGATCCTACTCACATGCTTCTTCTTCTAAGTAATGAATTCCTGAACACAAAGTATTGATCATGAAGTGATAGAAATATATCCTATACTTCATAGATACACATTGTACACCATTCAACCTTCTACACATGTATTCATCCAGACTGTTAAAATAACTTATTTGACTTTTGGTAACATACAAGAGGAAGTGCCATGGTGTATGCTATTTGCTGATGATGATGTGTTGATTGATGAGACTAGAGAGGGGGTAAATGCCAAGTTAGAACTATGGAGGGGTGTTTTAGAATTAAATGGTTTTAGGATAAGCCGGACTAAAACAGAATATATGGAATGTAAGTTTAGCCAAAATAGGAGTAGAAACGATGGAGTAGTTAGAATTGATAACCAAGATATACCCTAGAGTGACCATTTTCGTTATCTTGGTTCAATTATGCACAAAGA
>JAOXJP010151689.1:0-13096 GCA_025762735.1 Platanus orientalis | reverse complement strand
TTCTGTAAGAACTACACACATTTCATCTACAAGAATCATATTAATTTGTAGGACATAGAAAGGGATATGTTTCATTTAATAAAAATGTTCTTACAAGTAGGTGATGTTTGACTTTTTTATCCATTGAACATAATGTACAACCATGTTAGTTTCCCATTAAACCTTAAGTAATCAGGTTGGGTATCTAGCCAATTACACCTTCCAGGCTTATAGTTCCATTCCCCTTGATGTAACAGAGATTAACTCCATTTTTTAGGCCTTTTGATAGTGAGTCTGTCAAGTTCTCTTTGGATTTTACATATTGTATGGCTACAATACCATTAGTGATAAAACCCTTCATATGATTGTGTTTCAGGCATACGGTCCTAGATTTCCTATGATAATTCTTGTTGTCCATTTTAAATATGACAGCTTGATTAATGCAATAGATGGTTATTGCCAACACATGCTTATCCCATATTGATACACCTACCAATACTTTTCTCAACTATTCTCCTTCTTCTCCTACCAATGACATTGCAACAAACTCTGACTCCATGGAGAAATGGGTCAAACACATTTATCTTTTGAATTTTCAAGAGATTACACTTTCTGCTAATGTGAAAATTTAATCAGTGATTGATTTGGAATCATCTAAATTTGAGTTCCATATAACATTATTATGTCCCTCGACAACAATGGAATACTTGTTATAGCGAACTCCATAGTTCATGGTATTTTCAGATATCATAAAACTGTATACAATGCATTTCAATGTATACTATCTGGGTTACTCGTGTATCTATTCAGCATCCCTACTACAAAGGCAATGCTAGGACAAATACATTACATGGTGTACATTAAGGAACCAATTATCTATGAGTATCTACATTGTGATACATGATTTTCATGTTGTTCATTAACTTTAAGTTGGGATTCACTGGGGTAGGTGTTGGATCGAATTCAAGCATATTGAACTTCTTGATAACCTTTTTCAATATAATTGGATTATGATATCACAATGTTGTTATCATCATTGATGATCTTGATTTCAAGAATCAATTCGACAATCCTTATGTCTTTCATGTCAAACACCGATGAAATGAACCTCTTTATGTCATCGACATAGTATATATCAATTTCGAAGACCAGTCATCTACATATAAGTTGATGACCACATGTGACTCTTCCTTTGTCTTGGAGTAAATGCACATATGTCCATCATTGGATGTAAATCCATTACCGATAGGAATCTATCTGAACTTGTCATGCCATTGTTTAGGTGTTTGCTTCAGTTCGTATAAGGATTTTATTAACTTAAACACTTTTTTTTCTTGTCCGAACATTATGAACCTTTTTGGTTGATCTATGTAAATTTCTTCTTCAAGTTGACCGTTTAGGAAGACGGTCTTTACATTCATTTGATGTATGATCATGTTCTTAATTGAAATCACGGCTAGGAGCAATCTGATAGTTTAGATTCTTGCTGCTAGGGCATATGTATTAAAGTAATCAAAGTCTTTTTACTCTTTGTACCGTTTGGCCACAAGACAGGCCTTATATTTCTCAAATGTTCCATCAAGTTTGATCTTCTTCTTGAATATCCACTTACAACCAATTATTTACACCCTTATGGGAGATCCACCAAAGTCTATGTGTTGTTTGACATTATGAAATGTATTTCATAATCTATTGTTTCCTTCTAAAAAATTGCATCATATGATCTCATGGCTCATTGTAAGACATCGGGTCTCCTTTAGCAACACATATTGAGAAGTCAGGACCAAATAATTTTTTCTTTCCTCTTTCTTATGCTCCTTCGGGGTATGTGCTATGTTGTGTCAGCAACTTTGCTTTTTT
Organism: Platanus orientalis; assembly: GCA_025762735.1. Lineage (NCBI taxonomy): Eukaryota > Viridiplantae > Streptophyta > Magnoliopsida > Proteales > Platanaceae > Platanus > Platanus orientalis. The sequence continues at coordinate 11,257 of JAOXJP010151689.1, read as the reverse complement.
TTCCTTGAGGTCATTTCATTTACCCCCACTATTTCTAAGGTTTTCCTTAATGAAAATATGTTCTTAAGGAATTCAGCGTTGGTGGACTCAACGGTGGTGTATAGACTAAGAGTTTCCAGATTTAGGAATCTGTAGGTCTTGCTTGTCATGGAATATCTAATGAAAGTGTAATTGGTTCCTCGAGGTCCCACCTTGGAGGTATCGTCATGCGGTAATTTAAATTGAGCTAGATATCTTCAGGTTTTGAAGTCGCTTAGGTTCAGCTTCCTTTCTTTCTAAATCTCATATAGAATAGTTTCTAGTTTCTTTTGGGGAACTTGATTCAAAATGTAGTAGATGAGCCATCAATGCTTCACCCTATAAGTTCAAGTATGATCTAGAGTTAAACAACATTGCATTGACCATTTTAGTTAGGGTGCGGTTTTTTCTTTAATTTCAACAATTTCGTTTGTTGAGGAGTATATGGTGCTTAGGTTTCTTTATGGATTCCACAGTCTTCACAAAATTTGATAAATTATGAGTCAATGTACTTTCCTCCTTTATTTGATTTAAAGACTTTAATTTTCATATTAAGAAGATTTTCAACGTTGGCTTTATAAGATTTGAACTTCTAAAATGCTTCATCTTTGATTGTAAGTAGGTACAAATATGTGTATTTTGACGTATCATTAATGAAGGTTATGAAATATCTTTTTAATTCTCTAGAGAGTGTGTTCGTCATCTCCAAGATGTCAATATTTATTTGGTCTAGCACGTTTAGAGATCATTGCACACTTTTGAATGATGTGTGTGGTTTTGCATTTGCCGCATATAGTGTATTTCCCATTATTTGTATTGCGAGATTGTTAATGAGTCCCACATTAGCAATGTGTTTGATCTTGTTATAATGAACATGACCTAATCTACCATGCCACAATTCACAAGACTCAATCAAGTACATAAAAGTAGAAGACATTTCATTAATAACATTAAGTTTGAACATCTCAGAGGTGATAAACCTTTTTCCTATAAATTTACTGTTCTTAGTGATTAAAAATTTATTAGACTCAAATGTCAACTTAAAGTCATGCTTACTCAGCAGTGATGCAGGGATGAGGTTATTCTTGATGTCAAGGTCATGTAGGAATTTTATGAAAGTGATGGTCTTTCTAGAGGTAAAACATAGCTGTATTGTGCCTTTCTTGATGACCTTGTATGATTAGGAGTTCACCATTAACATGTTCATACCTTCTCCCACTAGTTAATAGGTAGTGAACACAGTTCTATTTTATCTCAAGTTGAATATGAGATAATTTTCCAACATTTTTCAAGGCCTAAATTTGAATAGGTTTAAGTGTCTTTTGTTGTGAGACAACACTTAAAATCAAATGAGAGTCTTTTCTTGCTTGTTTTATTCCAAAGATGATTGCACCTTAGGAGTAGGCTATTATGGCTTTATATAACATAAATATACACACAACATGTCTTTCCTCATCAAAATTAGCCTTTCTTTCACCAATCCATTCCTTTACAAACAACAACTTGTGGTATTTTTAAGGAATAGTTTTGTAAAGAACACTATCACTATAGATCTCATGTTAGAATTGAAGAGGAAACCGCTTTTCATAATATTCACATTATAGTTGATCAACAATATCTTGTATGATCTTCTCAATAGAACTTGTGGAAATCAAGTTCTCTTCATAATTGTCATTATCCAAATTTGATTACCTTCCTAGAAAGGAGAACAAAACTAGTCCTAGTATATAAAATCATATTCTAAGCTTTACTCTAATACCAGAACTAATGTAGGACAACCTAAGGATTTAAGGAATCCAATACTAAACTACAAAGAATAGTGGTGGATTGAATGGTGGGGTTCTAGTTTAGTATAATAAATTGGGATTATGAGATTTTTAAAAGAAAGAATTGAAGAATTTCTGTGAATAAATAGAAAGTTAGTAGAAAAGAATTTAAAGAAAGAAGAAAAAGGAGAGCAAAGAATGAGAATATAAAGAAGCAGAAAAAGAAGAAAAACACTAAAAAAAAGAATAAAGAAAAAGAAGATGGAAAATTCTCTTAATATCACCTAGGATTTCACATCGTTGAAGCCTTTAACTAAAATTACTTTTCATTTATTTATAATTTTTTTTCATATTACACCACTCCATCTCCTTTATATTTCTAAGAAAACCCTATTATTGACTCTAGACAAAACTTGACCATTGGAAAACTATCTAAAAGGACTTCTAACTAAACTTGAATTTGAGGAAAAAAAAAATCAATTTTTTCATATCTAAAACCCTACCAGTTTATTTGTCATCATTTTTCTATAACACATTAAATTCACTAGATCTTGGGCTCATTTGAAATGTAACTGAATAAGCTTTCAAATGACATAAAAATCAAATCAAATGGGTAAGCTTTGACCGTCCAAAATAATGTCTAAAATAAAAGTGATAGAAATAAAACTTTTATTTTCCTAAAAATTAATAGAACTTATTAGACTTAAAAATAAATAAAAACCCATAAATTGATTTACAAAAACCTTACATAGATTAACCCAAGCTGTTAAAATTTTAAAAATTTAACCCATAATACAAAAAATATCTCTATAACTTAAATCTAGATACTTCTTTGCACTCTTTGATACCATTTGGCGGGTATGCGGTTTAATTTCTTGTTGTTTTCATGTATCTTTTCTTTTTGTCTTCTTTAGGTGCCATTTGCAATGCATTTGATTTGATTTTACAATGTAATAATCTACCATCTTGCAAACATGCACTGTAGTTATCAATATCTGCAACAAATTTACGTGATCGGGACATCTTTTCAAAGGTACACATTTCCATGCAAAAAAATTAGTTAACTCCCAAATGTATTGTCTATTTATGTGTATCAATTGATGCAAGGTTCATATAACATTAGGTGAATGATATCATTATTACGTATTGTGGTTTCAATCATATGGGTGTGTCAAGCCTCTTTACATTGACATGTTTGTAGCTTAATTTGGTCTACCTCTATTTGAGGGCTTAGAAAGGATTCGATTAACAAATATTTCTAATCTCTAGTGAAAATTTAAGAGTATTGTATCTGAAATACTTTAGTGTTGGAATGCACTTTTAACCATTCATTAATCATTAACAAATGCACTCATGTCTATTCGGCATAGTCATTGACTCATAGGAGTTCCAACTTGTGACTGTTCGAACAGGCACGAGAGCAAATGGATGCAATGTAATAGCCATGTTCATGTTTATTCTAAACATACAAGGGGTTAAAAGTGGTGATTTAATAGTCACAACTGTGACTGATTTGGTTTGGAACAGTCACATGGGTAAAACTGCGCGAATAGACACGCCCTAATTTTATTTTTACTCAAAGATCCAACCCAACCCGGCTTAGTTTGGTTTAGGTGCAGTGTGCATGTGTGTGTGTTTGGGCTTAGTCCATGTTGGCTAGGTCCTCCCCCTTTCACAAAACTGTCATTCACCTAATGTTTATTCGCGTGGTTTTATATCCAAGGCTATTGTATATAAACCAATACAACATTAGGTGAACATGTTTCATTATCTTGATCTTGTAAATACATTTCCTTTTGTTGTAGAGTGACCCTATTGCCATTGTTTAAGCAAAAAAAAAGAGATGGAACACTTGAGGAACTTGGTCGTACAGAAGTAATTATGAATACACTAAATCCTACCTGGATTGAAAAAATTCCTATTACTCATCAATTTGAGATTGTCCAGCCACTAGTGTAAGCCTCTTATCTTCCTTGAAAGTGCACTTTGTTTAGATTCATCAAATGAATTTGCGGTTATTTATTTATTTATTTTAGTTGTAAACACTTTAATCCTTTTACTCAATTTATCTACACATCTCATGTTCCAGGTTTCATTTGTTCGATGTTGACACAAAATATCACAATATATCTGTGAAGGTAACTTATGTTCCATGCTTCTAATTTTAATGTATTAGTTTGCTTGGTCTGCAACGAACTAATGTTTTCTTAAACTGAGATTATTCACCTTCCATATTTTCCTTCCAAGGGACAATTTTTTACATTGTGAATGGTGGAGATTCCTTGTGGTCCTTTCAGACATTGATTTTGACATTAAAAAAAAATTAGATGAAAAAGTAAGACTAGTCTGGAATTTGTTTCAAAAGGTTTAAATTTTATAATACTAAAGTTTAAAAGATTTGCGACTTGTATTATACGAACTAAAGTATTTAAGAATAACTAGAATTTAGAAATTACAACAATATAGATTTGACAGAGTTGTAGTAGCAATGTCCTTAAGCTTTGATTAACTTAGATTGCATAAAGTTTTACATTATGTATATTGAGATTAACATTTTATTTATAGAGACTACAATACTTTTGGTTTATTCTTTTCTTTTTTCCAGTGGTATCATAGTTTAATATTTTGTATAAAAAAGATTTTAGAAGAAAGATTCACCTTAGGAATTATGTTATAAGGATCAGATTTACCTACTGAAAGCAACTAAATCATCAGATCTTGTAAAAACAGGCAAGCAAGAAAAAATTGTCAATATGGATCCTGGAGAACTTTTGTTTTTAAAAAACAGTGAAGTAAAGGAATAATATTTTTTTTCCGTTTAAATCAAGTTAAAGGCAAATTTGTTCCATAGAGATGAGTTACAAGTCTTGCAGAGGGTTATGTATAAGCTTATAAATTTTGAATTCTTACAGATGTTAAGGTTGAATGTGCAAGAATTCCTTGGAGAAGCTACTTGTGTTCTTTCGGAGGTAAGTATCCAATATTCTTATGGACCCATGTGGAAATTAATTCTGATAATGCACATGGTTCATTCTATGAAATCGTTCTTCTTGTTTAGATTTTGTGCTCCTACAACCTTAGATTATTGTGATTGGTAGAGTTTGGTGTGAGTCCTACAAAAACAAATTATTTCCATTGGGTGTAAGTACCTCATTGTCGATACATCTAATAGATACATGTATATAGCTATTTGCACAATTTTGTTGTTGAATATTTTGCCTAATTTTCTAACCGGGCATGGTACCTGTGCTCAACACTTCTACCTCTACCTGTTAAAAATGGGTGCATGTATGCAAATATGCATGCAAATTGCTTGGATTTCCATGGAGACCTATCATCATTTATTTGGATATTCACACTTAAAGTAGAATGTATTATTCTTAATTGCAGATAATGACTAAGCAGTGTAGAAGTTTGACACTAAATCTTCAAAACAGAAATGGGCATGGAAGCATGAAAAAATTGGGGATACTTACCGTCCACGCGGAGGAAACAATTGCTTCAAGGAAAGCTGTTGAGATGATACTCCATTGTTCCCAGTTGGAAAACAAGGACCTCCTTTCTAAAAGTGTATGAATTTCGGAAGCAACTATTTGAGATTTTCATATTGTTCATAGGTCTATAGGTGTTTTCTTTTTCTTCTTTTATTGTAATTATTATTTTTTCTTCATGTAGGATCCTTTATTAAGAATTTCTAGAGTTGTTGAGAGTGGTGGTTCTATTCCAATTTGCAAGACAGAAGTGGTTAAAAACAACTTGAATCCAATCTGGAAGCCTCTATGCCTAACTATGCAGCAATTTGGAAGCAAGGCAACTTTCTTACTTCTCTATGACTCTCAGAAAGATAATAACCAAGAGGGAACATTGGATGTTTCTATAATATGTAGTTGGAGCCCAAGAACTCATGAGCTACCAAATCAGATTTGTTATTTCTGCTATTGGTTTCTTAAAAATGTTTTAAATATTGCAGGACAATCCATTAATTATAGTGTTATGATTTCAATAGTAGTGGGAAGCATGAACTTATAGGGTAACCGACAGAATGCTTTGTGCCAATTTCTCATTATTTAATTTTCTTTCCTTTGTGTTTCTACTTGACATAAAATCAAACCTTGCATTGATTATCTCCTTTCACAGAAAACTTCAAAAATCAATAGCAGACTTGGAAAAACTCCATAAGGAAAAAATTGGAGCAAATTTTCATTTACCATCTCCTGTTAGCAATGTCCATGAGAAGGTTTTGTTTGATATTGCTAAGAAAGTACTTTAACCACATCTTATATGAAGTTTTTATGGTTAACCCCATGAGAATTCATTTTTTTTTTTTTTTTTTTACACACGTGCTGAAGGGTCAATTATTTGTGGATGGGTTCTGCGAGAAAACACTGCATAGTTTTTTGGATTACATTTCTAGTGGATTTGAGCTTAACTTTATGGTTGGCATTGATTTCACAAGTAAGTAGCTTCCAATGGTGTAGAAATATTCTGTTTCAGTTACCTTTGGTTCTTGAACTTGTTTGGTTGATTATTTTGTCTTTTCTCTTTCTTTAGCTTCAAATGGGAATCCTCGGTTCCCAGATTCTTTGCACTACATTGATCCTTCAGGCCGATTGAATGCCTACCAGCAGGTGAAAAATTACCTCTTTTGTACTTTACGTTGTTAAAAAATGTAGTTTATGTGTGATTTTGTTGGTGTTAATGAAATTCGTGATAGATGTAATTGGATTTGTAATTGTTTACTGACTTCTAACAGGCCATATTGGAGGTTGGAGAGGTAATTCAATTTTATGATTCTGATAAACTCTTTCCTGCTTGGGGTTTTGGAGGAAGGCTAAATGATGGTATAGTCTCGCATTGTTTTAACTTGAACGGAAATGTTAGAGAATGTGAGATGAGAAGAGTTCCATTTTTATTCCTTGTGCTTGTTTTTTCATTACTATAGATGTTGAATTTGAAATTGTATATCCAAATTCATGTTATCTTCATGTTTTCAAGAACTCTGGTCGTAATTAATGTCATGATGAAACAATTTTTGACTTTGTATGCTTTGATTCGAAGGATGTATTGGTATTCCAATGCAATCCTTGGATTTGGGAATTGGGTGAGTTAAATCAATCAGGAGTTTAATGAATCTATGAACTAGTAAACAAAAAGGTAATTCTCATTGTACATAATCAATCTGAAAAAATTAGTCTCTACTGCTTGTATGTGTTTTTTTGTACTTCATTAATGAGCCCAGGCAATACAAGGCACAAAGGAGTTAAGGGTAGGTGCTAGGTTATGGGTCTCTGATGTGTCACCTCACAATATGAAAGAGGATGTGTTTCCTAAACAGCCGCTTTTGAGAGTAGGTCTATGTTCTGCTTTAGCTTATAAGAATCCCATTTTCCTCAAACAATTATTGATATATAAAGCTGAAAAAAATAATTGATGTTAAAGCACCATACCTTGTATGTTTTTTTTTTCCTTCTTCCTTCATCAATTTCCATGAAACTGCATGTGTCTGTTCTGCCCCAAGAAATTCTTCTCCAGCATATGATGTGTAATGTGTGAAGTTTGATTTGTTGGGTTAGCTTAAGGAATTCAACCTGAATTCTAACTTGGATACAACTCGAAGAAAAACCCGAATACGAAAGTTTTTAGACAAAGGTGAGCAACGCGAAGAAGAGAGAGGTTCTATGGGGGCAAAGCCCCTCAAAAACCTTTTTGACCCGTTTTTATGTACTGGATCAGATTTGAACTATATCCGCATATGTATTAGGGTTTTGGGGTATTTATATATTTCGTTTTAGGGTTGTGTGTGTGAGAGAGAGGTTATGAAATTGTAAACCGTCTTTGGACGAATTTTCTTTCAGATAGTAAAAGTTTCTTTGCGGTTCCGTGGTTTTTTCCCATTGGAGTTTTCCACGTAAGTCTTATATTGTGCGTGATTTTTTCCTTTGTTTTGCTTATTGATTTTATTGCACATCGTTTCTTTTGCGAAGAAGAAGATAAAACGATCCTAGCATGATGCATGCATACTTTTTGTTGAAGATTGTTTGATACGGCGACCATATGCCACAAAGTAGATTAATGTCCTTCCCTGTTATTATCCCACCTTGGGTAGTCATAAGCTACATCTTAAGACTATTACAAATCATCTCAATGTTACTGATATAACTTAATAAAATATATCACCTGTTTATCTAGAACTGGGTGTATTCAGGGGCCTAAGTTCTGTTTTCTGTCTGTAAGGGTAATGACTAATGGTGGGTGGTCATGAGTTGTCACATTAAAGCCAATCTTAAAAAAGAAAAAGAATGATTTGACACATCAAACCAGTCAAGGAGAAAAACATATCAACAACTATTCTACATAAAAGCTAAATACAAATAACATTTAGCAGTTACTTTTCATACAATTATTCCTGAATTTCATCACCTGCGTCAAATTTTTGGTAACAATATTGAATTTTGTAGCATTGAAAGTTGAAACTCAAATTACCAAAAAAAAAAAAAAGTTGAAACTCATAGTACTTCGGAACCAAACTACCAAAAAAAGAAGTGGAAGAGGAGGAGAAACAACAAAGAACAAACGTTAGTGGAAATTTAGAGGACCGGTTTCTTTAGATTATTGAAAACAGTAACGGTTTTATTAAAGCAATTAATGAACCAGAGCTGATCACACTGACTTATACAAAAGCTTTTTTTTTCCTCCTGCATATCTAAAAAAATTATACTTTCTTTGTTTATTTATGCGATTATGGTTGTGGTTTCTTGCATTCTATCAGCTCCTTCTACATATGGTGACTGGTGAGAAGATGTGTTTATGCCTCTATCTCTGTTTCCCAAATTAATTGGAATCTTTTTGTGAGCATTGACGTTGTGAGATTTGGATAAATTTTTGAGTATTCACTTGTTCATTTCACGTTACAGGTTGAAGGAGTAAATGGAATCATGTCTGCTTATGAAACGCTCTACTTAGTGTTGCTCTTGCTGGACCCACTTTATTTGGACAAGTTATAAACAATGCTGCACAAATTGCAAGCCAGTCTCTCTCATATAACCAGAACAAGTACTTTATATTGCTCATAATTACGGTAAAATTGAACCCATTCCAGTTACATCTCTGCCTTTGTATTTGGCTAATAAAATAATCTATCACCCTTTTTAGGATGGAGTACTTACTGATCTTCAAGAAACTAAAGAAGCTCTGGTGAGGGCATCTGATTTGCCATTATCGATGCTTATAGTTGGAGTGGGGGGTGCAGATTTCAAAGAAATGGAGGTACCCACACCACTCTCTAATGATTTGTCTAACAGAATCAATAATTTTCACCCACACACACAAAAATAAATAAATAAATAAATAAATTTTGAATTTTTTTATATTTGGTAGATCCTTGATGCTGATAATGGACAACGGTTGGAGAGTTCAACAGGACGCATAGCCACTCGTGACATTGTACAATTTGTTCCAATGCGTGAGGTTTATGGTGAATATTTATCCCTATTCTGGTTCATTTTAATATATTGGGCCATACAAGTTAAGTGTCTAATCAAAGAAATCAATGAATTTAACTCTTCAGTAGAATTGTTAGGAGGGCTAAATCATAGCCCCCCCCTCCCCCCCACAAAAAAAAAAAAAAAAAGAAAAATAGAAAAAAGAAGAAGAGGTGAATGGGTTTCTTTTGCAGTTGTAAGTTGGTAAAATCTGTGGGTGTTCTGGTTCCTTCACCTACTAATAAACTAACCACTGACGTTACCTATAAAATAGTGTCCTAGTTATTCTGAATCGATTGGATAATTGAGATGATCAAATCAAACTGATTCTGGGGAGTCTTAAGGGAGGATTGGAAGATCAGTATATTGTGCCTGTGTGCAACTGATAGATAGAATATGGAACTATATGTACCTCCATTTTAATTTAAGATCATCTTATGGACAGGTGGACAGATTTCCATAGTTCAAGCTCTCTTGGAAGAGCTGCCCGGGCAGTTTTTGACATACATCAGGAGCAGGGATATCAACCCACATTTTGTCAATGAAGCCCAAGCTTCTTTTTCAGAACAATCACCCACAAGCTTTGGAGGTCATTGAATTGGGTTTGCTGGCTACTGGTGTTCCTGCTTATCTGGATTGTTGGTTTACTGACAAGCATTTCTGGAGTACATTCAAAGGAGAAAATTGAAGATTATGCTGACAACATTCTGGTGTAGATAAATGAATAGTTGTTATAGAACTAGAGAACTTTGGCCTTCAATTTATAGTTGGAAGTATTGAATGATTTGTGTTCTGGGTTGACAAATAATGTGGTGATTCCCTTGTAGCTAGTTTGGCTGCAGAAATTATCCAAATTTTTTCTTCATTTGATTTGAAGAATTATCACAGATTGTTGTGCAAAGCGTGCATTCTAAATATGAGCTGTGATGGAATAGACCTAGGTTCCACATCCAAAGCCTTTCCATAAAAAGATCCCAATATTTGAGGTGTTTGCACATTTCTGCGGACCTGGCTATACACCCTGGATCTATTCCATCACAACCTCAAGATATGTCCAGACATAAGGCATGGGATTTCCGAATGAAGTCAAACTTTCTTACCTTGCACCAGCCTAGGGCCTAAGGCCCGAGAATTTTTCAACAAACATACATAGATTTTATTATATTTTAAAGTTTTTATATGAAATCATTGGACTTGGATCACCCTAATTACCCTTAGTTTCAAGTTGGGCCAGGATTGAGCCTTAACAACTGTGTTTCTTCAGGCCCGACCTGACCCAAGCCTGTGTATATAATGTTGAGCGTACTAAGGTCCGGCTCGAATCCAGCCCATGCACACCCAAATATAAAAGTGGAACTAAGGCTCCAACACCATCCAGCCTTATCATGGAAATCATCCAACATATTCATAATATCAGTAGCCACAACATCCCAAAACTCTGTAAAAAATAGAATCGATGCCCGTATATTTGCTAACAAAACTTGTTATTGCTTTTTGTATAGAATCCCACACTAAATAGCATGGATGTGAACTCATGTACAATAAAAGTTTTTACCGGCAATCTCTTAGAAATTAGACTCATCAAGGTGAATAGCCTTGAATATTAGTATAATTTAGATAAAAGTTACTTGACAATAGAATCTAAATTGTTAGCTCTTTCTAGCTCCGAATGAAATTAAAACAGTAAAATTTATGTGGAAGAAATGCACTAAAATAAATTTGCTGCATTCTAGGATCATTCTTGGTGGTTTCAAGATTTTTAGGTTCAATAGAAATATGTGAATGAATGAAATTATGATTTTGTTTGCCGTGGTCATTGTTGCCCAAGCCTATTGATAAAATAATATCTAAGTAACTGGCACCGTAACAAAATAAAGGGAAACCACTGGACAGAACAATAACTGTTGAAATAATGTTCTGTCCATGATGCACCGTTTGCCCCCTCACAGGGGGATGTGGACCCCACACAAAAGTGCATGGGGTCCACACCCC
>JAOXJP010151678.1:0-12413 GCA_025762735.1 Platanus orientalis | reverse complement strand
TAATTTTTTAATTTAAAATTTTTATCAATGTGGTTTATGGAACATTTTTTTAATAGAAATGACATATAGAGATATGTTCAATTTTTAATCTAAATTTATGAGCTAAGTGTGATTTTTTTTATATAGAATTAGGTGTAGATTGGAATACATCATTCTAAATTAGTAAATTATTAATGGGTTATATATTTAATTAAGGATTAGACTGATTAATTGGAATAGAGGGTTACACACATTTCTACATTCTATTTCGCATTTTTATAGGAAAATTATAATATACATTCTTTATGTGTTTTGATTGGCTTTGAGAAATGTTCCTGTAATTTTTTTTTATCAATGTTTATTATTATTATTATTCAAAAATGTCTTATAGTAGAAGGTTCAATTTTTAATCTAAATAATACAATCTATAAATTCATATACATTATATCTCATTTTATGTCTTTAAAAAATATTTGATTTATAATTAAAAAATTAAACAAATACCATTAAAATTACTCACTCTTTTAAGTTACATTTTTTAAACAAATCAACCCTAATTACAATAACGTGCGAAAATTTTAAAAAATTAATTTACGTCGGCCTTAATAGGCTCGGGGCAAGATCAACTTTGTACATTATGGGCTAAGGATAGGCTGGAACTTGAAAGAAACTTAAAAATTAAGGCCTGAGCCCATCAACTTTATTGTATAGGTCCTAGACCAAGCTCGGATTGGCCCAAGACACTTTAATATATTATATAAAACTAAAATTTTACAACAAAAAAAAGGCAATCCATATTTATATAAAAATTTAAAAAATACATATTTCGGTAAAAAAAATGTATATAAAAACTCTATTTATCTATATAATTCATTTTCAAAATTTATCTATAACATTTCCTAATCAACAATTTATTATATCATCAAATTTCAAATTTTATTTGTAATATTTTCTTAAACAAATACAATTTTATTATATCACTTACCCATGTTTGCACGGGTCATTTGCTAGTATAAATACATGAGAATGATTGCCTGTGTGGACCCAAGCCTGTGTAAGCATTCCATTGATTGACACATGATGTGTTTTTGAATCTGATATCTCTTCTTTTTTTCTTTTTTTTTTACCTGGCCACTTTTTTGAACCTCAAACACAACATGTCTTCACCATAAACACTACAGACACTTTGTCATCATAGAACATTTTCTTCCACACACACACACACACATATATGTATGTGTGTGTGTGTGCACGTGTGTGTGTGTGTTGGACCAATCCGAGGCCTGTAGATTAAAGTTGGCCCAGGCCCGAGCCTGATTTCTGATTTTCTTCCAGGCCCAAGCTTGTAAGGGCTGCTCAGGGCCTACTAAGGCCCGGCCTAAATCTGGCCGATGCACACCCCTAAAAAGGAATTTACCCACACACAAAAGGCCATAAACGCTTAGAAGTAACTCCATTATTGTCTGCTCAATAAATCCGTATTTATTGCTGCACATATGACCATAAAATGGGGAATAAATATGAAAATAAATATAAATAAATGAAAAACAACCATAGTAAAAGCTATTACTTCCCCGTAACGGTAAAGATCAGATGGATCAGGTTGGCCGTACGTACCTCTCATGCTGGAACCCCTAATATTTTAAAGTTGGTGCTTGTCTTGGCTTCTCTAAATGACCCGATTTCTCATCCTCTACGTCAATAGCCTTAGAAGTCTCCCTTCAGTACTTGCTTACAAGCTTTGATGTTAGACCCTTCACATCCCCTACCTAATCAATTTAACCACCTCCCTTGTCCTCTAACAGACTGATAGCCCACCCTTATCTCCTTTACCCATATAAATACGTAGACCTTCAAACCGTATCTCATCCACATACACCTTACTTGGGTAGCAAAGATTTTGGCCTAAAAATGGCAAGACAATCCAGTTTCCATTGGGAAACTCTCTCTCTCCTCCTGGTCCTTGTTGGGTTCATTCCTTTTATCGCCGAAGCCACCGTGAAGAAGTACCAGTTCGATGTGAGCGGTTTAAATTTCGAATCGTTCATACAATTTACTTTGTTCATTTCTTACTTCTTGATATGATCATCTTACAAGTGATCTCTCTTTTATTCTCAGATTCAAGTAAAGAATGTGAGCAGGCTATGCCATGCCAAACCCATTGTAACTGTAAATGGGATGTTCCCAGGACCTACAATTTATGCTAGAGAAGGAGATAGAGTTCTCGTCAATGTTACCAATCATGCTCAATATAACATGTCGATTCATTGGTAGTATTTCCATATATACATAGATATGCACATACATATTCGTGCAAATAGTTTACATATGCTACCAAGTTTCACATTTATGCTTTATCTTAGTACTAAGACATTTGATGGTCCTTGCAGGCATGGATTGAAGCAATTCCGCAATGGTTGGGCAGATGGACCAGCTTACATAACACAGTGTCCCATTAAGACCGGGCATAGCTACACTTATGATTTCAATGTAACGGGCCAACGAGGAACCCTGTGGTGGCATGCACATATCTTCTGGCTCAGGGCTACTGTTTATGGTGCAATTGTAATCATGCCAAAAGAAGGAACTCCATTTCCATTCCCACAGCCTTACCGGGAGGTTAATTTGCTCTTAGGTGAGTAGTTAGCTATGATGAAGATCATATGGATTTTCACTCAATAAAATTAAGAAAATGTTAAGAGTTAATATACAGACATATATTTTATTTTTATAGCTCTCATCAGGAGGAAAACTCCTGTATAAGACAGGTACACTCTGACACTACAAGGGGAAAATAGGTGTGAGATCTAGGAAAATAATTGCGTCTACGAGGGATTTGAACTCGCAACCTAAAATGTGCACTGATGCTACATTACATAAAGCAATTAATTAATTAACCACCTCTCCTATAACCTTAGGGTTTTAGGAGAGACGAGTTAATTGCTTTACTTAAGAGCAAAATCAGAAATCAAATATCCAATCAGGAGAGAAAGATCCCTTAAATTCTTGCTTATGGTGTAGGAGAATGGTGGAACACCGACATCGAAAAGGCAGTCAAACAGGGCAATAAGTTGGGCTTGCCACCGAGAGCATCAGATGCACATACCATCAATGGGAAGCCAGGGCCACTCTTCCCATGTTCTGAGAAATGTAAGAACAATCAATCGGTATCTTTATTAAGTTTCTTAATGGGTAGTGTAAAAGGCTTGTTTGGATTACTGTTTCATTTTTCTTTCAGATACCTATGCAATGGAGGTAGAACAAGGAAAGACCTACCTCCTGAGAATCATAAACGCTGCCCTCAACGACGAGCTGTTCTTCGCCATTGCTGGGCACAACATGACAGTTGTAGAGATTGATGCAGTCTATACCAAGCCCTTCACTACTCGATCTTTACTGATTGCACCTGGCCAGACCACAAACGTTCTCATTCAAGCCAACCAAGTTCCAAGCAGATATTTCATGGCTGCAAGGCCTTTCATGGACGTCTCACTTACCATAGACAACAAAACCGCCACAGCAATTGTACAATACAAAGGCATCCCAAACACTATAGTCCCAATCCTACCTCATTTACCAACCCCCAATGACTCTACATTCGCCATGAATTACACCAAAAATCTTAGGAGTCTAAACTCTCCACAATTCCCTGCAAATGTCCCCCTCAAGATTAATCGACATCTTTTCTACACGATCGGTCTGGGAATTAACCCTTGCCCCACTTGTCAAAATGGAACCCAACTCACTGCTTCCTTGAACAATATCACCTTCGTGATGCCCCAAGTTGGGCTTCTTCAAGCTCATTATTTCAATCTTAAGGGTGTATTTAGGACAGATTTCCCTGACCGTCCTCCAACTCCTTTTAATTACACCGGTGCACCACTTACAGCAAACCTTGGGACTTCTTTGGGTACCCGGCTTAGTAAGATAACCTTCAATTCTACTGTGGAATTGGTGCTTCAAGACACCAATTTGCTCACTGTTGAGTCCCATCCGTTCCATCTTCATGGTTACAATTTTTTCGTTGTCGGAACGGGAATTGGGAACTTCGATCCTGCGAAAGATCCTGTGAAGTATAACTTGATTGACCCTCCAGAGAGGAATACAGTTGGAGTGCCTACTGGCGGCTGGACAGCTATTAGGTTCAGGGCTGATAATCCAGGTACGTCAATCATGCATGCACAACACACATTAGAGAATAAGAGTGTCAATTGGACCAGGCTGGCCTGATGCCCAATATTTCTGGCCCAAACAATAGTCTGATTGGGCCAAGCTAACTTTGGGCCCAAATTTTTATTCAGGCCAAGTTCAGACAGATTCATTTTCAGCCCAAACTTGGTCTAGCCCGGCCCAAAATTAATATAACTTACACCAACAAATATATGGCGATTTTGGGCCCATTATAATTAAGCCAAAATTTACCTAATTAAACATATTTTCAAAGTATTTCAGGATAATAATGACACATTATCAGCCCAAATTTGAAAATGAGCTTTAAGTTCTGGAGGCCCAAACTCAGCCTGAAGCCTATGATTTTGGAATGGGCCGAGTTCAGGCTGACTACCTTAGTCCAAGTTTGGGTCAGGCTGAGTTCGAGCCCATATAAGTAACTCCATGCTGACCACGGCCCAGCTCAGCAAGGCCCGATTGATAGCCCTAATTAGAAATCAGTAATACATATAGACATGTCCATGTTAATGTATGAAGCTATCAAATAAACAAAGAGCATTAGCTTGCGATAAAAATAAGAAATGGATCTCCTACACCTAAGTTGTCTGTCCCCTGGTGTCTCCACACACAAAAGGGTGGGGTGTATAGGGTTAAACCGTAAAATCAGCTTTCAAATGAATAAGTAGTACCCAAACAAAGGGAATACCAGAAGGATCATCTCCTATGAGTGGGACGATCTTGCAACAGTCCCGTACCCATGCAACCCCCAAAAGTGTGTGCACCCGTTGTCCCACTCAGAGGAGTTTCCTTTTAACTTGGGTGTACAGAGTTTGAGAACTGTAAAAAAAAATGTTTAGGTATCTAAAACGAGGCATCAAATTCAAAAAGACATCATGTGTAAGTCTGTGGCGTGGGAACACATAGGGACAGACAAATTTGGGTGTAGGAGATCCTTTTCGATTAAAATATAATACTCATCCATGCTTGTTATGTTCTGCCTTGACTGTTTAGGTGTGTGGTTCATGCACTGTCATTTGGAACTCCATACCAGTTGGGGG
Organism: Platanus orientalis; assembly: GCA_025762735.1. Taxonomy (NCBI): domain Eukaryota; kingdom Viridiplantae; phylum Streptophyta; class Magnoliopsida; order Proteales; family Platanaceae; genus Platanus; species Platanus orientalis. The sequence goes on along the minus strand of JAOXJP010151678.1, from coordinate 7,206 downwards.
TTGAAGACAGCGTTCGTGGTAGAGGATGGACTAGGGCCAGAGCAATCCGTTTTGCCGCCGCCAAAAGATCTCCCCCCTTGCTAGATGTCTAACAAATGTGAATAACTCAGCAAATCATTTGTTTCTCCAAAGCGTTTCTTGTTGGAGCTACCTTTCTTGTATATCTATTTCCTGCAGAAGTTGCAGGATATTCATGGAGGATTAGAATAGAAATTTGACACAACACCACCACCAATCACAACAACAGCAACGGCAACAAGGTGGACGTCAATTTGGTTTGTTGATATTGTTTTGAGGTCTGCTCATGACCATGTGTAATAAAACCCAACTTGTAACTATGGATTCATGTGTTTTTCATTAACAAATAAATCTTTATATGCGTGGTCTCCAGTCAAAGCTCAATTAGAAGAATGATTGTCTGTGTTGTCACAGACCTCTATAGGTGTTCCATTGACTTTGTTTTTGAATTTGACGTCTCTTTTCCACAGCCTACCTTTTCAACGTGCCATTGATTAACACATGATGTGTTTTTGAATTTGATGTCTCTTTTTTACAACCTACCTGTTTATATCATGAAACTACCGTCATGATGATTGGCCAATAAAAAACCACGTGACAAGTAGTAGAATATTCATGGTTAGAATTTCATTATAAATGAAACTCAAAATTTAAAAGTAAAGAATAAGGACAGGTAGAAGTATAAAATTGATAAAGAAATTTTGGATGATTACCAACACATTGCAAAATCGCATTGAAGGATTCGAAAAGAATCAATTATGAGATGATGTGTCAAAAGGCGATTGCAAAAGGAGTTGTAGGACAGATAGAAGATTTGAGAAACGACACCTGTAAATGGAAAATAACCGAATTGGAGCATTATAAATACAGTTCTGAGGACTTAAAATGAAGGAGTCTCACACCATCACTACTTTAGTTTACTCTTGTATTCATATATAGAATCCTTAATTAGTCAAATCTTCTACTTTATACAATTTTATCTAGTAATAAGTATTTTTTATTTTCATCCATCAAGTTTGTAAAGTTATGACATTTAATCAATTGATCAAATTGTATTTATTCATATATAAATGGTTGTGTAACCAACTACATTATATGATTGGGATCATTATAACTATAAGTTCTTTTTAAATTCTTTATTTGCTTTCTTTTAATTACCAACAGTCTTAGTATCATCATGGTAGAACTACAAAAATCCTTGTTCATAAGGCAGAAAAATACCTACAGAGGGAAGGACCCTTTCCCTCGTAATCACCTGAAACCTTTTGGAAGTTAATTCCTTTGAATTATTCTGAACGTTCAATTTAATTTGGTGCTTGGTGTAAAAAAGAAGAGCAAATTGTGCTCACGTTGCACTAGCACATCCACACACTTGTTTGGACATTTTTACCCCCCAAAACAATACATGTTAGTTTATAATTAACCATAGACACTATAGAGGCATTTTCATCATAGAACATTTGCTCGGTTATACTAAACTGGGAGGGGGGGGGGAATCTAGTGTTTTGTTATGAAAAAGTGTCTGATGAATTATAAGCTGACATGCAAATGGTGTGTTGGGGTTAAAAACGTCCAAAAAGTGCCTCATGGTAATCTTGCTTAGAGGCTTTTGGTACGCTAAATGCTCAAAGAAACACCATTGGCTATAAAATATTTTGCAAGCGGTTTGGTCTAAGGCACAGGGTTCGAATCATGGGGGACCAAAGCCAGAGGTTTGGGTAGGCTAGAAAACTTTGTGAAAAGTGTTTTGCAACCGGAGTGGTCTAAGGCGCAGGGTTTGAATCATCAGCAGTTGGTCGGGAGTGATATCATGCTGTACCAATCCCCACGACAAAGGGGATTAAAGGAGGGTGTTTTAGTAAGTACATTATAAATTAGAACTTGTTGCTCTGGATTTTGTGTGCACAAAAGATGTGCACAAGCCATGTGCATGGACCAGGTTCTGGACACATCAGTGCCGAAAAGTGATAAGTGCCCCCCAAAAAGTGTAAATCACTTTTTGGTACTGATGTGTTAGCTCCCTGGTCCATACACACACCTTGTGCACATCTTTTATACGCACAAAATCTGGCATCAGAACTTGTGTATTTGCAAAAATGACCTCTTACGGCAACATTTTGCATAATGGCACATGATGTAACTTAGTTGATTGTTTCTAGCGTAAGAGTTTGAGTAGAGATTATTTGAAGTTGTGGCCCTCAAGAGTGGACGTGGGAACAAATCCCATTTCAAACAAAAATGTGCTTATTTTACTTTGCAATTGACATATATAGGTTATTTTAGAATTTAGATACTAATCCGGTATTTAGGTTCAGATGGCTTGCCCTTGAGTCCGTAGTTTGCAGTTCCTTCTATTTGTTGAGTCATCTTCTCTCTTGACTTCTATTCCCTTATCTTCTTCCTGTGGATAGACATTTGGAAGCTAGTGAAACTTTTTGCTAAGGGGAGTTCTTTCATCTAGAAATATAATAATGTTCATTGCTTAAGGCTACGTTTGGCAGTCACCTGTAATGCAATCATTTCATTTGAGTTTCTCAGGCTTTTGTAACTACAATGGGATGGTTTTGCAATGAAACCATTCAGATTTGCACCGATATGTGCCTGATAACATTAATCATTTCATTTTATGGAAAAACCTGAGATGACTTCATTTCTAATTGTAGTTAATAAATCAATATAAATTTGAAGTAGTTCATTACAAATCATCACCTCGTGGAAAACTCAAATGAAATGATTACATTTCAGGTGACTGCCAAACAAGCTATAAAGCGATTCTTTCGGGTATTCATGCTTAAAATTTGACCAATCAAGTTATCTAAGTACTTATTTTAAGCCTAAACTAGAATGAACCATCGTAGCATCCAAACACCCCTTTACAATGCACATTTAAGGGAAAATAAAAAGAAAAAGAAATTATTCTTACTGCCAGGACAACATTCATGTGGCCGACCTTAAGTTGTGTAGATCAAGGTTTAAAATTTTGATTTCAGTGTATATTTCATACCTTTCATAAACAAGGTTGCCTTGGTAGTGCAGCTCTGCATATTTAATGAGGCCCAGTTATTATATTATTAAATATGACCACTTTACAAATCAAACTCATACAGTTCTTTTAATGTTTATGATTTAAGGGACATTAGGATAATCTATTTCCAACAATAGAAATCTATCATAGCTATAGGGGCCTCTTGTAAAGTGGGTCGATTTTCATGAATTGTTTGAAAGTACTATAGAATTTGTAAAGTAATATTTTTATACCTATTATTGTTATTACTTATTACCGAAAAAGAAAATATTTAAATTCATTTGATATTTATTTCACATGCCAAACAATAAACAAACATGACAATATTTCATTTCGATTATAGCCTATATAATTTGCTTTCCCACAAAAACTAAAAATTTATAAATAAATAAAAATAGAACTTCAAAAAATTTAGCGATAAATTTTGGGTTTAGGGTTTAAAGCTTTTGTTGAGTTAAATTGATACTTATGAAATATCCCTTGTTGAGTTAAGCTACCCTGGAATATCCTTAGACCACCTATACTATGGGCATAACAATGAGAATATTCGGTCAATGCCTATTCTGAGGAGCATAGTTGGGGAATATCCTGGGAAGGAAGGGTAACAGAAATTCCATGTCACCCTCAACATTGATCCAAACGGATGGGTGGCTGTCACTGATATTTCTTAGAAAAATCGCTGTAGAGAGTCATGATCACTAGGATCATTTCATGGTGATCACCATAGGTTGACAAGTTATGATTATTAAATTTGGCATATTTATAATAAAATCAAAAGACACTTTTAACCCTGTGTTCACCACGTGTCCACCCATGATCACTACAGAAAACACCACAGTAGACGACGGCTGGGATTTGGTTCGACTGCCCCTGTGTGACCTAGCTCAGTATTGCACCAGGGATGAACACATCAGCGCCCAAAATTATTTTCACTTTTCGGTGCTTATGTGTTGGCCTTGGGGGGGGGGGGTAAATGAATCTGCTACACCCAATTTATTTGTCCCCCCGTGTCACCAGACCACAGGCTTATACGTGATGGTTTTTCTCTAATTTAGTGCCTTTTCAAAATAGGGAGTAAATGTTCATTTTATTACATTTGTATGGTTTTAAACCCACAAACTCCATTTTTATGGTTACCTATTATTTCATTTGAAAATTGTTTCTACAGTTTTTAAACCCTGTACACCTGGCGTTCTGCGTGTGGAGACATGGGGGACGACAGACAATTTGGGTATAGCAGATCATTTCTCACTCTTTTTTTTAATATTTAAATTTCTTAAGCAATGGATTTTCCATATTAAAAAAGAGTATAAAATGGCCTGAAATCCTCTACGCCACCCCCTTGTGAGCCACTCAATGGCTACACAAGGGAGGGGGATCAACTCAGTTTTTGAGATGTCACATCACCTCCAAAAAGTGAATTGATTCCCCCCCTTGTGTGGCCAATGAGTCGCTCACAAAGGGGGTGGCGTAGAGGATATCAGCCCGTATATTTTCAAGGTTGAAATTTGATCTCCGTGCGCCATATAGTTATTAGAGAGATTCCCGTGATTGTATAGTTATCAGAGAGATTTCTATGATTGGGCGATTGCAACGTAATGTATCTAGTAACAGGTGATGGACTCATATCCTCTGTGCAACCTTACTTTGCAACACGGTACACCACATACACAAAGGGGTCCCTTGGCTTTTGTGCACACAAAATTCATGTGCAATCCATGTGTAAGGACCTGACAATGCTGCATCAACACCAAAAAGTGATTTACACTTTTGGGGGCAATGCAAGCATGCATTTTACGGACTAATATCCTCTATGCTGCCCCCTTGTGCGACATTGAGGGCTGAGACACAAGGAGATATCATTTCACTTTTGGGGATGTCACATCACCCCCAAAAAGTGAAATGATACCCCCTCTGTCTCGGCTCCCGAGAGTCGCAGAGGGGGTGTGGTGCAGACGATATCGCTATGCAGTATACACAGATTTTGTATACATAGAAACCAAGCTGAGGGGTGGGCCTGTGACTGTGGGGTACTGTGTCACAGAGTATACAGCTCAAGGTTGATATCCTCTGCTACCCCCTTATGCGATGCCCCATCATCCAAGACACAAGGGGCATTCACTTTTTGGGTGACCAATCATCCCTTGTGTCTTGCCTCACACGGCGTTGCAGAGGGCCCAAAATCCGCTACACCACCCTGTGTGAGCCACTTGGCCACGAAATCCTCTATGCCACCCCCCATGTGAGCCACTCAATGGCCACATAGAGGGAGGAATCAATTCATTTTTTGGAGGTGATGTGACAACTCAAAAACTGAGCCGATCTGCCTTGTGTGGTCATTGAGTGGCTCACAAAGGGGCGTAGAGGATATCAGCCCGTCGCAGAGGATATTGAGCGGCTCCACAGGTGACATGGTGAAACCTCCACCTAAGCTGCTACGTGTATTATCCCGTTCGGAGGGATTTCTTTCGCTAGTCGGGCCAGTAGGAAAAACTCTACTGATGATATGAGGATTTCAGGCCCTGATATGAGATACAAACAACTGTGTCCAGTCACAGGAATCAGAGACCCATTGAAAAGATGGCGGCGATTTCCATGGTATCGTCGTTTCCAACCCTAACCTCCTTAAACCTTCGACGACGCAACAGGTGGGTATTTTCCCTGCAATTCCATTTTCTCGCTAGGTTTTCAATTCTTGCCTGGATATCGCACATTCTGTTCTGGTTTTCATCATAGTACTTGGATCTTTAATTACAAAATTATATGTATTCTTTTAAGTGTTCTGTTGAAAAAACTTAGGTTCAGAGTTTTTTCTCTGCGACTTTTTCTATAGGGGAAATGTGATTTGGAATCCATTTATTTGATTCTTCCAATTCCCAAATTTCTTCAGGTTCTGTTGAGCTATCGTCTGCCTTCTTTTTACATACTATATGATTCAGGAATTTTTTTAAATTACTAAACTTGATGCCTATTAAGTTATATAGATCAGAATATATGGAATTTATGGCTTTTAAGTGTGTATTACAATTACAAGATTGTCGCTGTAAACACATTTTCTTCCTTTATGTACAGAACTACTAGTATGGCTTTTGCAAGTGTAAAACCAGAAATTACTTCTTTGGGTGTTCAAGTTACAGAGGGGGAAGGGAAATTACCAAAGGTCGTGTTGACTTCTGTTCACGGCAGGTATCTGTCTGTTATATGCTTCAACCCCCATCTTTCCTTTCTTTTTATTGTTTTTCTTTTGTGAAGAAAATTCATTTTTGTTTACGAATTTATAACACAGTGCTAATGTCATAGTTAGATATAGTAATGTTTTTTTCGGTGAAACTCCCTGATGTTAAAGTTATTGGGAATCAGTTCTATGATTGAATGCCGTAGAGTATGTGCTTAAATTGAAAATCTTTTCCATCACTTACTGCAAGAAGTGCTATGGTGACCCAACACACCTCTAGCTCATTTGGATGCCATTCTATAGCACATTACAGTAATATTGTGGTGACTCTATCACAACCATCTGGTTGCATGCATCTAGACCTCTTATAGTGTTTCTGTATTGAGGATGTTGTTTTTTTTTTTTTAATTTAAAGACTTGCTCACATTTTTTGCTGAGAGATACCAATCTTGGGCAATAGTTTTATTACTCATGTCACACTGCAAAATAATCCAGAATATTTAATGACAATACCTCGAATTATAAAATATCGCCATTGATTGAATCTCTTGTTTGAAGTGAGGCTGAAATTTATCTGTTCGGCGGCTGTGTCACATCATGGAAAGTTGCAAATGGCAAGGACCTCCTTTTTGTTCGGCCAGATGCTGTATTCAATGGTCAGAAACCTATCAGGTATCTCATCTTCAACTGTCATAGATACGGGTTCTTGTTTTCCACGTTCTTAATGTTTTTGAAATATTTGTTCGATATATGTTTATCGTGGGTCCTAGATTTCCTTTATTAGTGATGCATTTCAATTAAATATTTATTATTTTCTGTATTTGTGGAAGCAGTCCTACATACATACTGTTGGGAGTTATAGAGACTTTAAACCCAGCTGCCATTGATCTCTCTCTCTCTCTCTCTCTCTCTCTCTCTCTCTCTCTCTCTCTCTCTCTCTCACTATATATTACAGGCTCTTGGTAGTGAAATTGGTCAGTGCTTAACA
>JAOXJP010151667.1:0-13096 GCA_025762735.1 Platanus orientalis | reverse complement strand
TCGCAGAAGATATCAACCCATTCACTTTTGTTTTTTTTTTTTTTTTTTTTGGGGGGGGGAGGGGGTGGTGATGGGACATCCAAAAGTGAATGGCCCCACCCCCTTGTGTCTTGCCTCATGGGACGTCGCAGAGGATATCGAGCCAAAAAAAAGGGAAACAGTGTCATAAAAGCATTTTGATGAACACATCAAACTCTTTCTCATTGACAACTTAGTTAACAGTGATGGAAGGAAGAGATTGCAGCAGTGGTGGAAAGAGGGCAATGGAAATGACAGAAGAAACCTCAATGACGCCTAGCCTACCTACCCCTTCCATTTTTATTTACCTTTCTTCTTGTCAAATTTACCAATAGCAACTAGGGCTGTCAATTGGGCTGGGCTGGCCCGAAGTCCGACTTGACCGGCCTGGAAATTGAGCGGGTTGGGCAAGTTGGATTTCGGGCTGGACTAGTCATGGGCCCAAATGTTAGGCCTGATCTAATTTTTGGGTTAGGTTTGGGTCCAAGTTATTTCAGCCCGATGCTCGGCTCGGCCCGAAGTGAATAAAACTTGATACCGGCCCGAAGCCCGAAAATATAATTTTTTTAATATATATTAATGATTTTTTATGTGTGTGTATACATATATAGAAAGTTCAAATCTAATAAGTGACACATCAATTTATTGATCATTTCAGGTTGACCGAACTCAGCTTGAAGCCCGTATAATTACGATGGGCTAGACTCGAGCAAAAGGGCTTGGGCAAAATTCGGGCTCGGGCTGGGTTTTCATACTTCGAGCTGGGCTCGGGTTAACCCTTGCCCGGCCTGATTGACAGCCCTATTAGCAACAGAGGATCACCAAAAACTTTGATGGTTCAGTCAGGCCAATCTGGGTTTTATGTATGTCCGTTGTCCAATGTTAAGTTAGCTTGACCCAACTAGGCCGGATCCTCTCCTTCCACTTATGACCTGTTAAGGTCCTGTCTAACACATGGTAGGACACTATTGGAGGGAAAAAGTGAATTGCAATTTTTGAAAATGCAATTCACTTTTTCCCATCAATCATTTCCTGCACCTATTATACAGGACCCTAACAGGTCATAGGCGGGCAAGAGAAGATCCTTTGCGTGACCCAACTCGCCAGGGTGGCTACATCCCTCTAAGTTTAAAGGGAAAGGATTGTATATTCCCAAATTTGTATGTCCTCCTGTGTCTCCACACAAAAGGGTGGGGTGTTTAAGGTTAGAAACAACTTTGAAATGAAAAAAGGGGCAGTCCCAGCTCCCGCCACTGCAGGGTCTGGGGAGGGTTAGATGTACGCAACCTTACCTCTGCAAGTAAAGAGGCTTTTTCCGTGACTCGAACCCATGATGCCCAGGTCACAATGGAGCAACCTTACCGATGCGCCAAGGCCCGCCCGCCCTCTTTGAAATGAAAAAGTAGATATCAAAAAAAGCAGCTGGGATTTGGTACACCCCCTAAAGGTGCCCTAAGGATTTGGTAGGACTACCTTAGGTTAGCCCAAGGTAGGACTAACATTAGGGGCCAACACATCAGTGCCAAAAAGCAAAAAGCATCCCCCAAAAAAGTGTAAATCACTTATTCGGCGCTGATGTGTTGGCCCCTAATGTCAGTCCTTAGGCTAACTTTAGGGGTCGCACCAAATCCTATTTGCCTACAGTACCCCTAATGTCCTTGTGTATGCAAGAGGGGGACCCCTGAGGATTTGGTGCGACGGACACAACAATGCTAAAAAGTAATAATCACCCCTCAAAAAGTGTAAATTACTTGCCCAACGCTCATGTCTCCATCCCTGATGCAGGGTGGACCAAAGGCATTTTTTCTTGGGTCGCACCAAATCTCAAACAGGAGGGGACACATCAAGTCGAAAACTAATATACATTTTTTTGGGAGAGGTGTAAATCACTTCTTGACGTGATGTGCCTCCCCATCCTGCATGCGGGGGAGGGAACACATTAGGGACACTTTAAAGGGGTGTACAAAATCCTTGGAAAAAAAAAAGGCCCCGCAGATTTGTTGTGCCTCCTCAATGAATGCCTAAGGTCTGCTCATATGCAGGGGAGGGCACATGGCATCAAAAACTGAAAATCACCCCCCAAAAAATGTGAATCACTTTTTTGGTGCCATGTGTTTGTCTCTGCATATGGGGAGACCTTAGGCGATCGTTAAAGGGCTGCACCAAATCCTAGGAGAAAAAGGAGTGTTAAAACGATAAAGAAAATATTCAAATGAAAAAATATGTACCTAAAAGAGCCATCAAATTTAAAAGAAAAAATCATGTGTCCCGTGGGTGTAGGGATGCAAATGAACCGGATTCGATGTGGATATTAGTATATCCGAATTTGACTCATTTATAGTCAGATGTTTTTTAAACGAACGGATATTTAATCAAAACGGATACATATAGATTCATATTCGTATCCGTTAAGTTAGTCGAATATCAGATACGGAAGCGGATATATCCGATTAAACAAATTCATTAAGTTAGGTTAACATATATGTATCCATAGGTTAGGATTAATGTTAAAAGTAATGCAACATAACCTACAATAGTATTTAAAAAGTAAATAACTTACAATATTATATAATATGACCATTAATTTAAACCAGTCATTAGGTATTTTATATATATATATATATATAAACGAATACGGATATTTAGTCGAAAGGATGTATATATATCCATCTTTGGTTCATTTATAATCAGATATTTTTTAAGCGAACGGATATTTAATCGAAACAAATATATGTATATCCGTATTTGCTTTAAGCAAATACGAAAATGAACCGGATTTAGATAATAATCAGATACTTGCATCTCCGTGGGTGGTGTGGGGAAACAGGGGACAGACAAATTTGGGAGTAGAGATCCTTTCCCAGGTTTAAAAGCTCAACAAGGAGACTGCCCTTCTTCTTCCACTTTCTCTTCGACCTGCCTGCGTGTAGGATTAGGCAAGAACTAATCTAGGAACTTTTTAGCTTTGTCCTAAAGCGGGAATGCAACACTAAAAAGTGGTCTAGTGATAAGAGTGATAAGGTCCCCGGTCTATCTCTTCAGCATTTTAAGGGTTGATACGAGACGTGTAAGGCAAAAACTAAACAACTCGTCCAATACATGAGCTCTACTTGGTTGAACTAGTCGGAGACAATGGAGAATCTTGTATCGTGGATCTTGGACCCACAAAATGGCTCTGAAGTGCCATATATAAATTCTGAACATAGAATTAATTATGACTTACACGTAATGGGCACCACCCGCGTAGGACAAAAATCTGCAAGCAAAGACAATCACACCCTTGCATTTATTTGGGAGGTGAGGTGAAGAACTGATTTCTATATTAAAGCTCCCAATATAACGCATGAACCCGTGCAGACTTCCTAATATTCAAGACCTTGAGTGTCACTGTATTTATTAGGTGGCGAGGAGAAAAATGAAGGCTTTATTAAAGCTCCAAATATAATCTATAAGCCCTTGAAAAAACCATAAGATTGAAACTATTTATAAAGTAGTAGAAGAAAACACTAATCCCCCCTAACGAAGATTTACGGGTCTTGTCTTTGATTATTCGATACTCTCACACAAAACGTTGGTCCTCAATTATAATGAGCTAGCCTGGACCCGCTACTTAATGGGTTATGCCTAGTGTTAAGAAAAGGCACAAAAGCAAGATGCAATCAAACATGTAACACACTGATTTATGTGGTTTAGTAAGATTTTTGCAAATTAATGACCAATACATCAATTTTACTGAAAAATCATGGCTGTTTACATTTACATTAATTGATAATCATGAATTTATCATTTTGATTATAGCCAATGATGGATTAAAACTAACTACTCTGTAATCATGGTTGACATATAGGCTCATCAATGTCAAGGGCTTAAGTTAACTCCATATAATTTAGCTTGGTTGGCCATGCATCATTTTACTAAACTTTCATTATTACTTGCTTACTAAAATAATAATAAATAAAATAAAAATGTTCCATTCGACTTAGTGGTTGCAAATAGGAAATGTAACTCCCCGTCCAAAAACCTAACTACGCCCTACTATATTTTCTATAATCTAACTGGGCCCATTTTTTTTGTTTGTCTTTTTTGATAAAACCAGCCTACTAGGCCCATTTGTTATACAATAATGTAACGGTATTTTACTAGAAAAAATAAAAAATAAAAAAGCTAAAACAATGTACAATATATGAATGGGTTGGGCCGGAGTATGTATCCCTTGTTTTGGGCTTGGGTTCAGAAAAAACACAGACAAACCCTGGATCAGCGGTCTTGGGTTGGGACTTGGGTTTTAATTATGTTACTCATCTCATAATATTAGTTTTTTTACATGTTATTATTTTTTTTTTTTTAGCTTTAGTATGTATTAATCTCAACTGTTATTTTTTTACTAAGCTTTCTAAAGCAGTATGAATTGTCTTATTTTTTGGTATTTTATTATATTTTACTTTGTTTGAAGCGAATCGTGGTTAGACCATGTAAACCGACGACTGTGAAACCCAGTTGGAGCCAAACCATTCACCTTATTAGTTCGATGGCCAGTCCGGTTCTCAAAAGTCAAAACTATGGAATGAATTGGGTCAGCTCAAACCCAAAATTATGATGGGTTAGGTCCGGGTTAATCCCAAACCAATCCGCCCAAGTTGCAACCCTAGGTTTGGGTTAGGAAATAGCACTCTATAGAAAATTATGTAATCAAATAAGGGCAATAGGTGAGTTTGGCAGTTAGTTGTCCCAAATCTAGTTAATGAAATTCTATGTGTGTTAATCCTACAGCGGGGTGATTAGGATTTATTTAAATTTCTTTTTATTTACTGTAATTCAATTGTTCTTAAATTTGTTAATTGAATTAATTCCGGTGTTATTGGCTGATTGAGTTTGCACTTAATTGATTTTATGTTTGGGTATGGAAGTATTCAAATGTATTGCATGTGAAATTGTTCTAATGATTGCAATGTTGGATAAAGTAAATATGAAGTAAATTGACAAACCACAAGTATACACACAATAGATGTATAATGGTTCGGTATAATGGCCTACATCTATGGTTAAAACTCACCACAAAGCTACAATAATTTTATTAAGATTGACAAGATTACAATTAAAGTTAAAATTATAAAACATACTACTTGCCTAGCAAGCTAACCAACACTTGGTGTCTCCGGTGGAAGGCAATGGTCTAAAGTATCTAGAAATTAAAAACTAAAAAAAAATATTATCTCTTGAAGGTTGCTTTTACTTTTCACACAAGATGGAGATGCTCCTTATTGAGTTTAGTGTGACTAATAATCCCTAATGCTTCTTTATGGGTTCTTCAAGCTTGTAGAGCCTACACCGGTGGATTGCTCCTCCTTGAACAAGTATGCCTTGGTTTTTTACAATGATCTTCACAAGTGTTTCTCTTTGGAGTTTGGACAACCTTTGAAGCCTTCCTCTTGAAGATTTTCTTTAGCAATAGTAGAGAGGAAGTAGAGAATGGTATTGGTGTAGACTTTTCTAAACTAGGCTCATAAGAGATAAAAGATATATCACAAAGTGTTGGGGAGTAAAGTCACTCTACTTTATCCAAGACTTTGTGCAAGAACCATTAGAAAGCTCATATTTATTTATAATGGATGAGAAAAGACTTCATTCATTGATTTGGAATAACCCCCAACGATCAATAATCTAAACCCTCGATTCAAAATTATTTTTTAAAAGTTGGTTTACAACAGCTCGAATTGGAGGTATTTGGTTCGAATTGGCATGCACAATTTGTGCAAAATCCCAAACACCCACGAACCTCTAGTTAAAACTGCGGGTGTCCTAGTTCGAACTAGTCAGTTATGGTTCGAACCAATAAGTATGGTTCGAACTGGAACCTCCTGGTTCGAATTGATAACTTTGCAAAATTTCCAAATGCCTTCCAAAGGCTACAAAGTGCTCCAGAATGGTTCTTTAAGGTATGGGAACGTCTAATGACCCTTGTAATCACCAAAGAAACCTATTGTTCATCTTTTTAGCTATAAGCTTACCTTGGTTTACCTTATGAGCATTTATGATGCATGAACCCTTCGGGATGAGCTTGACATGTTCTCGGTTTACTTCCTTGGAATCGTCTTGGTCTTCACTATTGATCTTTGTATAAATGAGATCCAAGAACCTCGTAGACTCTAACCTGACCTAATGTATGCCATGTCCTAGTCTAAACATTATATGTATTTTATAACTCATGGAATTTATAATATATACATTTATACTTAATAGTATGTAATGGAGAATGGTAGAAGAAGGGGACTCTCCCTTTAAATTGGTATTGTTAAGTTTTGATGAACTCATAATACCTTGAATCTATGTGAAGTTTCTGAATTTACCAAATTCAATAATGAAAAAAAAAAAAAGTGGTAGATTTTTAAGGTCTTCAAGTTATGGTTCAACTTTGCCTATAGACGGTCTACATACCTGGTTAAGGGATCAAGCCAGACATAGCTCTTATAAGTTGATTCGAGATATAGAAGTATCATTATCACATTTCTTAAGGACAGTTGAGACCTCCCCATTGATTGTGCAACGGATAATGGCCAAGTTAATCTTGGGATACAACCAAACTCAGACTAACTCTTGCCTCTCAATGGAGCTGCACTGGGAGGGGGAAATTATGCACATTCTCTCTCTATGAATCACAAGATGAATTGCCGAGTAGATATATTTCCCCAGTAAAGACAAATGATACCTCTCATGAAATTTATTTTCCAAAGGTCAGGTACTTCTAAACCTTACCAAACTTCATTACAAAGTTTAGCATTAACTTAGGTTAACAATTTCAATAAGCTCTGTGTCATCGTCACACAAACAAGAAACCCATTCAAGTTACACAAACAAAGAAACTACCCGCATATCTAAGTGGTTCTCACAAAAAAAATCCCACTGATATATGGTTGATTAAACACAAGGATCTAATCCATTTCTGCAAAAGGAAAGCATGCTGATTCAAGTGCTATGTGAGGATTTTAGTATTGTTAAACATTGATCCAAAAGGAGGAGAGAGAGAGAGAGAGAGAGAGAGAGAGAGAGAGAGGCTTTAATGGCCGTCTTCTTATTTATCCTCTTTGTTCCTTAGGCTTTCTCATAAGCCTCAAGTCTTCTTTTGAGAGCTCTTCTCTCACTCAACAAATAAGCTCTTTAGCCCATTTTGTAAGACACGAGCCCATTTTGTAAAACACGATGGACAATCCACCTTCTCATATGCTTGTTGGGTTGTACAATCCACTTACGTGCCCAACCCTTACGAACAAGACAAGTCATCTCAACATGTTTGCAAGGTGAGTTGGGCTCTAGATTTGAGGTGTATGAATATAGGTATAATTTAACTCGTTGAGGGTTTACCATAATCACACTCTTGGGCTTTTCTTTCATCATGGATTCATAACTTTGCTCTTCTTGTAGACTTGCCATTCATACTTATGGCCGCAGTCCACTTAAAGTCGATTGTGCACTCATGGACTTAGTCACTTTAGTTCGCTCGTGAAATCAACCGTTTTTGGCCATTTATTCTACTAGTGGATTTAACCATTCTGGGTCCATCTTATTTAACTCGTAGATTTGGGGCTTATGATATTTGTAGATTTTATGGTTCCTGTATTTGGGTTCCAAGTGATACAAGTGATTGATCAATTCACTTGTGGCCAGTCTCACTAGACTACATGATCATCCGAATTGTATTGGTACCTATGAAAAGGAATATTGTGACCCTTAAGTAATTTTGCGAAATGCATAGTGCAAAGTGTGCTTCAAGCGATCATGCCTGTGCTCACACCTGTACTATACACCGCCTCACACCTTTGAGGTTTCCCACTTCTCCTTTATTTAATTTAAAGGAAGCCAATCATTTGTGACCAAAATTGATGTGACCATGTGTGACTGATATGTGATGTATTTTTTTAAATTTTGATAGCTCTTTTTGGACACCTATTTTTTAAATGAACACTTTTAACCCTATAAATACCACATGTCAGCCTGTAGTGTGATCACACCAATTTTGGTCATTGAAAATTTGTTTCCTATTTGAAAACATACTTTAACGGGTATAAATCACAGTGAACTCATTTTCAATGGTAAACGCGAATCAACAACGGCAAGTGTATCATCCACCATAAAAACAAAAAATGCATTTGGAGTGCACAAAGCATGCAAGACTTCCATATTCACCTAAAAAAGCAAAGCTCTCCTCATTTTAACCCACAAAGAAAAGTCTTGACTTTTGGCTTCGGGTTGAGCTTTAGTGAAACAATGCATATTGAGTTTTCTTTCAATACGACGACGACTACGGGAATGAGGAATGGTTGTCACTTGACGTATTGCCTTCTATGACTTTCATTGAAGTGAAAGAGGAGATAGAGGAGCACTTCGGTGCAAAAGTGGCTCGGCAAAGTCTTTGGCGTGATGGATTGGAGCTAGAAGATGACTAAGATTTTGAATTTTACGAATTCACAGAGGGAACGATCCTCCAGCTTGACTATGAACTGCTGCCAGATGGACAGACATTCACCATTTATGTTTATATACGCCTACAGAAGAAGAATAGAGCTTGGGGGTGGAAGAGACAATTACTGTGTACAATTTGAAGAAGAAAATTGAAGAGGTTGCGGACATTTGAATACTATAGATTTGCTTCCCTAAGTAATCTTTTTGTTAAATGGATTGGTAAGTTATATTGACCATATAGACTTTTTTCATTTCAGTATTTTTTTAATTAAAAATGCTTAAAAAAGGGTGCTTTCTACCGGGTGGAATGAATGTTAGGATAACATGACGAATCTGGATTGTCTTGTTTGGACTCGTACATGTTCCTTCCCATGTAGGGGTGTCAACGAGTCAAGCTTTGCTTTGCTCAACTCAGGTTCATCACACAAATTAAGATCAGGCTTTGGCTAGCCCTCTGGCTAAGCTTGACTAACTAAACTTAACCTTATTGTTTCAGATCTTAAAGCCCAGTAACCCCATGAGCCAAACCTGCTCCCAAAGGCTAAAAAAAATACAGCTGGTTTAAATAGGCCCAACAGCCTATATTATAATAGCATATATCTATTTATTTTATCTATAATAGGCTGTATCTATATGTATTAATTAAATATACAAGACCCTTAACAAGCTGAGCTTAGTGAGCTGAGCCTAGTGAGTGTCGCTTAGCTCAGGTTCATTGTTCAATTGGAATCTCAGTCTCAGCTCATGAAAAGTTGAGCTAAGCTAGCTTGGTTCATTATTATCCTTATTCATATATCTATGAAAAATATATGGCCCCAATGTCTTGATTTGTTCTTCTCATAATACCAATAGCTAAAGTTTTAGTATTTTTTTATTATTAAGACTAATGCATTTGGCATTGTGTAAAATAAATAACTATGTTTCATTTTGCTTAAAAATTAGCAAAAAAATTATGTTTTCGCTTATTTGGGCATGCACACAATAAGTATCCTTTGAATAAGCAAAAGGAGGATATATATAGATAGTTTGTCACCAGCTTATTGATTTTTACTTATTGCTTTTTTCTCGAGAGGAGTTGTAATGACTCGCTTTGTATAAAAATGATAAAATTGTAATTTTACTCTCTTAAAGGTAAAATTGTCATTTCACATGTTTAAACAGATCATAGAGTATTTTAAGAACCTTTGGACCTAGTTAGAAGTATAAGACCCAAGTTAGGCCTCGAACTGTCAAGTTCAAAAGTTATCCCAACTTTGCACTTGGGATACATTCGCAGGTTCACTAGTACAAATTCATAGATAATTAGGAGTCATGCCATACCTTGATGAAAAGATCTAGGATTTTACTTTCCATAAAAACAAATAGTGTGAAATTACGAGTTTTTTAGAAGAAGTTATGCTAATTTTATTACGAGGTGTTTGTGCTAATAGGCCTGCGTATTTGAGGTAACTTTTTAGACTCACTAACACCAATCCCGAGTGAACTAGGGTATGAACTATACCTTTTTAAAAATGTCTTTGAGCATAGTTTCTAACCTAATAAATCATTTGTAAAAATAAGTTTTTTAAAGAGATTTATGACCATTTTATTGAAAGGTGTCAAAATTGAAAGTTTAGCGTTTGTCATCCAAGTCGTGATCGATCATGCACAAGGGGCACACCTTTTAGGTGGTGTTCGTGATCGATCACAAACCCCATGATCAATCACAAATAGTGTCTGAGCATAAAATTCATGATTGATCGCAAAGTTTATGATCGATCACAACCCGTGATTGATCACAAAATGCCCAAAATGCGAAAAAATGTTTAGAAATTTATATTTTTGTGCCATTTATGATGTGGCTTACCCCCATTTGACCTCCAACATGTGAGATCTCGTCTTAGATGAGTTAAAATACATCTAAACCCTCATTTAGGTTATTTAGAACAAAAAAAATAAAGGTTTGGGGGATTAGAGAAACTTGGGAGAGGAAGATGGTGATTTTTCCTAAATTTGGTAAGCTTTACTCTCAATTTTGAAAATCTACCAGGTTTGCTCATTTTTCTTATGAATTTTCATTCTTTATCTAATTTGCACTAGTTCTACATCAATTTACAGAAGATAAAAGGGAAGGAAAAGAAGTTCTGAAGATTTTGGAGTTTGAGATAAGAGGAAAATTGAAATAGTGAGTTTACATATTTGGTGTTCTACTCATTTGTTCTCCTACAAATTTATTCCTGATTATCCCTTGTTTTTATTAGTATTTTGGTTTCTATACCACTTGATTGTTAATCTATGAAGTTTTAGTTGGCTCACATCATTTGATTTGAAGATCTTTGAGATTTTAGTAAGTGTTCATATATGATGTGCTACTCTTTTGTTCTTTCACTATTTTTTCTTGTTTACTCTTCATTTTGGTTGGTATTTGGCTTTCTATATCACTTGTTTGCTAAGTATTTGAAGTTTGGTAAGTTTTCCTTCATTTTAGAACTAAATCCATGGAAGATTAGTGAGTTCTTAAGTTGTTTGCTCTATTCCTCTATTTTTCTGTACTTTCCTCCATTTTTTATTGTTATTTTGAGGGATATTATAGATTTCCATCACTTGTTGCTAAATCTATGTATGTTTGATGATCCTATTAATTCCATAAAGTGATTTCTTCCATTATGTCTTAGTAGAAACCTTTATTTATAGAAAATTTTGAATTCCATATATGTATCACAAGATTTATTTATATTTGGGTATGTTTCATGTAAGATTTACTCATTTCTTTACTTTACCACCATTAATTCATTGAAATCCTAAGTTCCTCTCTATGATTGATTGTAATAAGGTTGGATTTTTGTGAAATTTTAAAAAGGGAAAATGATTACTATTTTTTTATGCTTGAAGTTGCTTTGGTTTCCCCTATACTTGAGATTTCTATTTATATTATCATTGTTAGTTGGTGGTCTCTTCTTAATTTGATTAGCTCTAAACTTTGTCACTTGTTCTATTTCATGAGAAAGTTAATCATTAATGTTATTATTATACTTCTCACTTGATTGTCTCCATCTACATCGATCCGATGAATTCCAAATTAGTATCATTGCATCCATATAACTTGTTTGGGACTGTTATACTACTGTCGCTTTGGAAGTTAGAAGAGGAATTCCGAACTTTTGATTTTGGTGTGAGTATAAGCTATTATTTTCCGTTTGGTTTTAGCCCGAGTTCCACATGATTTCATAAATGAGTTTTGTTACATGGACATCTTTTGCATTATATCCTTACGTAGTTATATATTACTTTATATATGCATGGATTTCAGAGTACTGTTTCGATTTTGAGGATTTTGTTTTGGATCTAATCATTGGGTGACATTAATAGGTGAATACGACACTAATTTCCCACACCCTTGATGCCATGGGGGATTTTTGCGAGCTAACCCTTGATGCCCTAAGGGATTTTTGCGGGCTATATTGGTCTATTGACCCATTTCAGTTTAGGACCCAATCACTAGGTGACATTAATAGGTGAAGACGACACTAATTGCCCACCATTTATGTTTGAGATTTCAGTTTTGTTAGGGACCCTACATGGGTCATACAAGATTTCCGTTTTGTAGAGACCTTACATGGGTTACATGATTTTAGTTTTGTTAGAGGCCCTATGTGGGCTAATCTATTGGATTTGGTACGAGGTGTTTTGATGAGATTTGGTTCAGGAACCCTACATGGGTTGAATTGTTTTGATCCGAAGTGTGTTTTGTTGGAAATCCTTCATGGGTTATATGAGTTTGAGAGTTACATTAGATTTCCATGAACATGCATCTATTTTGATATGTATTAGCTAAGACAACCTATTTGAGAGATGCTAATGTCTAATTATTTATGAGTATTTTTAAAGCAAACATTTGCATTGCACGTTGCACTTTCCTTATGAGTTACACATTACTTGTTTTAGTTATGAGCTTTTGTTGATTTAGCTTATGCACTTCTGGAACCTTTACTAGATTCTAATTATTGTTGTCGTTAGATCGATTCTTATATAATTCATCTGTTTTGATCTGGTATTGTTCTGTACTCGTGACATTCAATTTATTCTGCAGGACATTATGTATGTTCTTTCACGGGCTTTATAACTTACCTATGTTTTTACCACCCTTTTAGGTGGTGTCCAGTAGTATCTGGTATCTTGCATGTTCAGCCCCAATGATGGATTGTGGGAGAGAGGGCTGCTTGTTTACTTCTTTATGTTCATTTTATGTTTAGCACTTATTCATGTATGAGCAGGTAGGGGTGGGCATGGGCCGGGCTCAGGCCAGGTCATGGTAGGCTCAGGCCTGACCCTCAAATTATAGACCGGGCTTAGGCCCGTAGGGGTGGGCTCGGGCTGGAGTTTGGGCCCGATCCTTATTAATTGATCGAGCCTCGGGCTGAGCTTCGGGCCCGCCCATGAATTAAAAAAAAATGTTGAGATGTAGGTTTGAACTCTAGACCTATCCAAGGTTTAAATTTTCGATTTTGATGGATTATTCGTCATGAGGATTAATGGAAATTTCACTAGAATGCTTCAATATATTATAAAAATTATGAAAATTTCGATATGAACTGTTATGAAAATTTCAATCTATGTTGAGCATGATTACACACTTTGGACT
>JAOXJP010151656.1:0-13097 GCA_025762735.1 Platanus orientalis | reverse complement strand
CATGATTCCTACTAGAGCTTTTTACCCTTCTTGTGTGTAACTCACAAAACTGCTTGTGAGTTTTGTTCTACATCAAACCGGCACTCTAAACGGTTCTATAAAAACTTAAAACCGTAATTAATTTGTCAAGATCGCATATAACCCTGATAAAATTGGTCAAAACCAACCAGTTGCTAACAAACCTAGTTCTAATAAAGCCAACTGTTTTTTAAGAAAACTAATTAGAAAAAAAAATTAAAAACATGTCTTTTCAAATTCCAATCCCACTTTCTGTGAATTGTTTTATTTTTTAGTATTTTATTACATTTTACTTATCTTTGAAGCAAACCGTGGTTAGATCATAAAAATTGACGGTCAAACCCAATTGGACCAGAACCACTCACCTTAATGGTTCGATTTTCAAAACTATGCTTCAAACCCCTTCATCTGTGTTTAAATTACATAAGATCTATCATGCTCTACAAATCCTACTAAAAAAAATCTCAAAATAATTGTCTATATTTTTACCCGGAGGATTAGGTAGGACAGGATTAGGTAGGACAACTTAGAGAGTGACTAAAGTTGGAATGACATCAGCTTGATATATCAGTGCCAAAAAGTGAAAAACATCCCTCAAAAAGTGTATATCACTTTTTCAGCACTGATGTGTCAGCCTTGATGTCATTCCAACTTCAGTCACTTTCTAAGTTGTCCTACCTAATCCACTCTCTAGTTTTTAATGCTTGGGATTATTGTATCAAGAACGGACTAAGGGGAAAAACACTGCTGGAAGCTTATTATTATTATTATTGCTATTGTTATTTTGGTAAAAGCTCGAAGATTAGACAGTCTATATGCCACTACAGCTTGTTGTAATTTATTTTTAAGTTGTCATGCAATATGACTTATTCTTAGGTTTGTGGAGGTGCCAATTGTTTCAAATTCTGGGTTTCTGTACTATTTTATCCAGGTTGGTGATTGCTCGCGATTTGTTAATGGGATGCAGAGTATGTCTGAAGCCCATTGATTGACTGTTTCCGTCATTTCATTTCGTTGGAAGTCAAATTTCTTCTATTTTATCTATAAAGTGATGCTGACAGAGGGTATATAAGCCAACCTTGTGATGTGAACCCGTTAGGTTAGTGGATATATGCACTCCCAAAGAGAGTGAAAATCACCATTCAAGGCTGACCCTGACAAGGAACAGTGATGAACATTTGTTAAGGAAAAGCGTTCATAAACCTCCCCCCCACAAAATAGGGCGGCTGAGCATAAGAATGGTCATGTGGTTGAAATGAGATTTGCTCTGCTAGATCAAAATTACATTAAATTCTTCCCATTAATCGCCTACCTATACTGCGTTATATTCCCTATGAGCAGTGTTTTAGGCAATCTCGGGCTCATAGATTCCAACTCACGTTTGGTTGTCAATTATATCGGTTTTTGGTTTCGTACAACACTTGTGAGTTGGATGCCAAGACAAAACCATGCATCTTTCTTCGCTAAAGTAACAACCATATGGGATATAAATGTCTCTATCCTTCGGTGGGGGCAGGTTTAATTGTCCTGATATGTGGCATTTGACGCAACCTAGTTTCCAATCCCTTGCAAGCCCCGTCTCCTCTACTAAAGGGACCCTACCACACTGCAATCAAATAGGTCAAGTTGCTGTCCAGCTCGAATGTGGGTGATCCCTATCTTACCATCCACGGTGTCCTCATCTGCAATGGACACTCCCCAAGTTCTTAATGGTGATAGTGACAAGTCCTAATACATCCCTGAAGACTTATTTGTCAATCTGGTCCCTGGAGGGTTCCCCATCAATGGTTTCTATTGATCATTGATCAAGCCATTGATTCTCTTGGTATGTCTGTCTTATTTCTCCCGAATCCGACGGATGGGATTTAAACTTCCAATATAGAAGTTATTTTAATTAGAAATGGTGGCATTCCTTATATAGGGAATAAGGATGTGAGTATGACTCTTTATATATGAAAATGGCTCTCCACCCCGCCCCCCCGCCCCCACCATAAAAAAAAAGAAAAGAAAGAGTAAGTATAGTTTTAGTTGAGATCGTCTCCTACTGCCCACAAATAATCTTGTGGCTTCAGGAGATTACACATAGCCCCAAAAAGTAAAAATCACTACTTTTTTGGATATATGTAGCCCACAAGATTATTTGTGAACATGAGATGATCCTTTTGGGTGCAGTTGCTATAAGGTTTCTTAGGTTTTCCCTTAAAAAATGAAATAAAGAGAATTATTTCTTCTTAACAAGAAAACAAAGTGTTGTGAAAAAAGAGAGAGAAGGGGGTTTTCATTGATTAGAAAGAGAGTAGTAAGTGTAACAGATTCTTGTATTTTTTAAAACACCCATAAACATAGGGTTAAGAGCTGACCTATATAAAATTCTCATCTTATGTATGTGTGCTTGATTTTTTTTCGCCTTTATTGCATTGGTCAATGGTTTGGGCCGTATTCCATCACATTGTATACCAGTATGTCTCTACTGCGTCAACACTTTTCAACGTGAGCTTCTTTTGACAGAAATGATGCTGCTGCCCATGCACCTATGGCTGAGCCTCCCACTTCCACATCGGGCCATTACATCGTTACTATAAATCTAAAAATCAAAGCTTTTTATTACAACACTCCTTACTAGGTTGCTCAGCGTTTTAAATTTCAGCTTGACTCACCTCATAAATTTGAACCACTTCCTACACTAAAAAGTTTCCAAATATCGTTAATGGTAATACGCAGAAGAAATTAATGCTGTCATAATCGTACGTGGACCACCAACACTGTGGACCAGAGGATATGAATCCACTTAGTTCATATCTTTTTTAAGGGTTTTAATCCCGTTCGGCCTGCTTATGAGCTGTTAGGACTTGTCTTGGCTAACAGGTTGACACATCATCAAACAAGGGTGGTTTGGATCCTGTCCGACCTCTTTTTTGGTGACGTGTTTACCTGTTAGACCAGACAGGTCCTAACAACCTTATTTTTGGTGCCATATTGATTCTAAATGAATGTTTAAAATCAAAGGTCACTAATGTAACCAATTAACATCCCAAAGCTGCATATCCCATAGTGTTTGTGCTGGCATGAGTCGATCTACTATTGTTCTACTTAGATGGGCTTCTTTGTTGGGTTAAAACATGCCCATCTCAAGTCAGTTTATTGCTGGCTCATAATTATAATATAATAGATATGCAGTTAATCACTGATCTTAGCATAGTCAGGCGCTAGGTATCTCATCATTACTCAAAAATATAATAGATATGCAGTTAATCAAATTTGTCAATTTATTTATTCCCCAGTCTCACTAGTGGTTTTGTGTCAATATTTTTGGGTTTCTTCTTCAAGCCTGGATTAGGTATGATAACTTAGAGAATGGCTAAAGTTAGAATGACATTAGGGCTGCTGAAAAAGTGATATACACTTTTTGGGGAGATGTTTTCACTTTAGGCACTGATGTGTCAGCCCTGACATCATTCCAATTTTAGCCAATCTCTAAGTTGTCCTACCAAATCCTCGGCATTTTTCTTCCATTTAACTTTTGGGTTT
Organism: Platanus orientalis; assembly: GCA_025762735.1. Classification (NCBI taxonomy): domain Eukaryota; kingdom Viridiplantae; phylum Streptophyta; class Magnoliopsida; order Proteales; family Platanaceae; genus Platanus; species Platanus orientalis. The sequence continues at coordinate 9,551 of JAOXJP010151656.1, read as the reverse complement.
TTGTGCATTTTGTTGTAATTAGGAATAAGCACATTGAGATACGTGGAAACTGCTAGCCAAGCTCGGTTGCAATCTCTCTCGAGCCGGTAAGGCTTTTATACACTCAGGCGTATGCAAACGTCTAGGTCAAAGATTTCAGTATCAGAAGTGATTCAAACGCCTAGGTCAAAGGGCGGCCATATCAGTATCAGAAGTGATTTATACACGCCCCCAACAAGTGAAAATCACTTTTGGTGCTGATGTTTCCACCCGCTTGACCATCGATGGACGCAAGTGGAGGTTAGGGGTCAGCGTATAAAATCCTCACCGTGATCGAGCTTCTTCCGGTCACTTTCCTTATCTCGTGTATTTCTCAAGGATGCTGTCCTATTGAAGTCTTCTATGTCATGTCAATCTCTTAGTGCACTAAGAAATAAACTCACCAAGTCCCACTTAGGCTGAATATCGCTTTCACCATCCTCACGCCTGAGATAACATATGTGCAATATTGTAAGCCAGGCATTTTCATTTCTTGTTTGTCAACATCACCTGTTTAGTAGTAATCAATCATGTTTTTCATTCTTACACAAAACATGTAGAGATTGATTATCACGTTCACACTTATATTGTTCAAAAAGTGCTATATGTTTAGCCTATCACTGGAACTAGCTCAGCATGTCTTCCTCTAGCAAGCTAACGTTAAGAGAAATTTTAATATTGGGATGAAGCTAAATGTGACCTCTCAAAATTGATAAACACAGTAAAAATACAAGGACTAAACTATGTAATCGATTTATTCTATTTTCTTACAATCTAATGTTATTTATATTTATAATTTTTGTTCATATGAGTAATTTTGTCATATTCAGATTAAATATAGGAATAAACAAAACATATAACACATTGGTCTAAGTCAGAAGACCAGTTCAAGAAAATTTTCCAATTGCAAATTAGTGTGAACACAAAAAGACAAATTACCTATATAAATATAAAAAAAAAAAAAAAAATTACAAGCAAAATTGTGTGTTCACGTAATAGCTTGCAGTACAAAAATTTGCTTGACCTCATCTTTTGGCGTGGACTATTGGCAAATTCTTCAAATCCTTCAAGTTTTGGCAGACCCCAACTAAAATCAAGGCCCTAAGGATTTGGTGTGACCCATTAAAGAACACCCAAGTGCCGAAAAGTGATAATCACCCCCCCCCTAAATTGTAAATCACTTTTCTGCTGCTAACATGTCTGCTCCTAATGCAGGGTGGACTTTAAGCGTTTTTAAGGGGTTGTACCAAATCTCAGCCACAATAAAGGTAGTGTATGACAGGGATGCAACTTTGGGTAACTTTGAAAATCAGAAAGCTACCACAAAGGGCCCAGATTGTCTACATTAAGATAAAATATATTAAATGCTACTTATACTGATACACACCAAAAACTTTAAATTTCAATTAAATTTGGATAAGGTTTTAAATTTTTGTATGTGTCATGACGTAGACACTAGTTACATGTTAATGTAGTTTAACTTACAACAGAGGATCAGAGTATCCAACAAATGGCCATTCATGTTGTGTCAACCATAGTTTTGAGACTGGACCGCCATCAACCCATTACAGTGGATGGTTCAGGTCCAACCAGGTTCAACCATCTGTTTACCTGATTTAACCATGGTTTGCTTCAAACATTAGTAAAATGCATTAGCTGGCTTTTGACTGGGTTTTTAAAATTTTAGACGTTAATAAAATGTAATAAAATACTAAAAAAGAAAAACAATTCATAAATAGTGGGATTAGACTTCAAAAAGACACATTCTATTTTTTTTTTTTCATAATTTGTTAAAAAAATAAAAACTAGTTGGTTTTATTAAAATCATGTTTATAAAAAACTGGTCGATTTTCATTGGTTTTGATCAGTTTTGTTGATTATATACAGTTTTTTAGTAGATTAGTATTTTTAGCTTCTATAGATCTGTTTAGGGTGCCCGTTCCAATCAAACCAGCTCTGATTGTCCGGTTCAATCCGGTTTTCAAAACTATGGTGTCAACCGACCGAATCAACAGTGATTGGTTCTACCCACCGTGATGTGGCTACTCGATTTGGTCCTTTTCATTTTTTTTGATAATTATGCATTTTTATTTTTTGGGTTTCAAAATAATTAAAATAGTTGAGGGTGAGGTCAGCAGATCAACTGTCCTACCTGTCCGATACTTATCAAATTCCAGACTTCCAGGTAATCACAAAGGTGGGGTCCGTCCAACTGTGAGTCGCGATTCTCTGAACACGAAACAGGTGGCACCTTAAAGCACTCCTCCACACCAAACAACGGGACACAACTTGCGTTACAGAAAATAAGAAGGTTAGAAATGACTTTTCGTTTGTAAAAGTCTAACGACAGTTAGGTTTGGAAGACTTGAGATACCGTCAACTCCGGGTACCACTTGCTAGCGCGGACAGCACAGGACAGCCTGTACACAGCTGTAAGCCATCGAGTTGTGTAAACTGCAACTCAGTCCGTACATTTACAGAAAGAGCGCGATGAGATTCTTTCTTTTAACCGAGACTAGGATAGCAAGCCGACGTACGTGCGCATTGTGCACCAGCTCAACTCCCGTGGCGCACGCAAAGCCCAGCTATTCCAGCCTGTTTCACTGCGTAGACAACTTAAGCATCTCCAACCCCCTTAAAATCCTCGCTCGTGTTTACAAGTCTCTCTGATCCGATATCGCGACTGAAAAAAGAAATTACAAGAAAGAAGAAAATCCTCAGAAATCACAAACCTTCGCCGGAAGGACACATGGATCCCTGTCCTTTCGTGCGACTCCTCGTCGGAAACCTGGCTTTAAAGATTCCGGTGGCGTCGAAGCCTGCTCGCTCCGGCGTTCACCCCGTGTCGTCTCCGTGCTACTGTAAAATCACACTGAAGAACTTCCCTCGGCAGACTGCGACCGTTCCTCTTATTCCGTCGGAGAATCAGTTCCCGGATGGTCAAGCTCAGGTGCAAACCCTAGCTGCGAGTTTCCACTTGAGTAAAGCAGATCTGGAAAGGCTCGCTGCTAAGTCGATCTTTGCTGGAAAACCTTGCTTAAAGATTGCGATCTATACTGGCCGGAGAGGGTCGACCTGTGGTGTGAACTCTGGAAGACTTTTGGGGAAGGTTTCGGTGTCGTTGGATCTGGCGGGAACGGAGTCTAAGTCTTGTGTTTTTCATAATGGTTGGATTTCGGTTGGTAAGGATGCTAAGGGATCGTCGGCGCAGTTGCACTTGAATGTGAGGGCGGAGCCTGATCCGAGGTTCGTGTTTCAGTTTGATGGCGAGCCGGAGTGTAGTCCTCAAGTGTTTCAGATCCAAGGGAACATTCGACAGCCAGTTTTTACTTGCAAGTTCAGTTTCAGAAATTCCGGCGACCGGAATCATATTTCCAGGTTAGCTTTCCGATCAGTTCTATTTTCTTTTTGGTTTATGGGCCTTACTTGTCTGAGTTCGTGTTTTGCTTCCGGCGTGCTGGTCTTGCTTAATATTAAAGATAAAGCATTATTAATTACTATAATTTTTATTAAATAGATTAAGTTGTAGAAATACTGTTAACGTTTTCCAACTAATCGTAACTTAGAACAATTAAATCTTGTTTAAATTGTACGGTAAAGCAAGGTCTACATGATTCTCTTTTGCTTTAAAAAATTGTCGCTTCTTAATCAAGGATCATAGCGTTAAGGTTACGTTAATATCTTTTCTACCTTCGCTTGGACCGATTAAAGTGTGATTTGGATCTTTGAATTGTACGGTAAAACTACTTTCAATTGCAGCAAGTAAGATTTGTACTTTATAATCCGCAACTTGAAGGAATAAAGGGTTTTGATTTCGTTCATTTTTGCAAAGTCGAAGAATATCATTCTCTCTCTATATATATATATATTTTAAAATTTATCATCATTATCTTTTTTTTTGCTTTTTTTTTGGGGTATTATTTACTGATATGTTTAAACTTGCTCTGGTCCTAAGCAGATTATCTCAGTCTGAACCAAGCAGTTCAAGGAGCTGGTTGAGCTCGCTTGGAAGCGAGAGGGAAAGACCCGGAAAGGAGCGCAAGGGGTGGTCGATCACCGTCCACGACCTGTCCGGTTCTCCGGTGGCGGCGGCATCCATGGTGACCCCATTCGTGGCGTCACCTGGTTCGGACCGAGTTAGCCGATCCAACCCTGGAGCTTGGCTCATTCTCCGCCCAGGCGATGGTACTTGGAAGCCATGGGGCCGTCTCGAAGCCTGGCGAGAGCGGGGCAGCAGCGACGGCCTCGGCTACCACTTCGAGCTCCTCCCGGACACCAATGGCGGCATGAACGCCCCCGGTATTGTACTTGCCGAATCAACGATGAACATGAACAAAGGCGGTAAATTTGTAATCGACATGAGCGGGAACGGACGCTCCACTCCCGCCGTTAGCCCAAAGAGCAGCGGCGACTTTGGATACGGATTGTGGCCGTATTGCCAATACAGAGGGTTTGTGATGTCGTCGACGGTGGAAAGGGAGGGCAAGTGCAGTAAGCCGGCGATGGAGGTTGGTGTGCAGCACGTGAGCTGCACAGAGGACGCAGCTGCCTTTGTAGCTCTGGCTGCTGCCATTGACCTGAGCATGGACGCTTGCAGGCTATTCTCTCAGAAACTCAGGAAAGAGTTGTGCCAACAGCAGGATTTACTGGGGTGATTTGGATTTTGCTTCGTCATTTTGTGATTTTCCTCGATTCTTCCCTTTTGACCTTTGGTTTGAGTGGTGTTGACGAGGGGTTTGTTTACTTGGCTACTAACTAACTACAGGTTAGCTGGTTTTTTAGTAAACTGTACAGAGAGAGAGATATGGACAGGATTGCGTGACTGAGTCTTTTTCCTATCTTTTTAATTTTAAATGGGGAAGGAGGAGTGGGGGCCGGTAGTTCATAGTTGGAGTGATTTTGCGCATTCTTTTGTTATTTGGGTGTTTCTGACTAATGAATTTTTTTTAAGAGAGACTCTTGAGCTGTAAATGGAATGAATAATATATGTATATATATATATATGGTACGTAGACATTGGATTTGGTAAACCTCACTGTAGCGCGTGCGTTTCATAGCTGGATGTGGGAATTGTGATTATTGGTGTGTATTTTAAAAATAAATAGTGGTTGATAGCTGTAAAGCTCTTGCTTTCTTCATTGACCCGAGAGCTAAACTTGTGGGCTCAGTCGTTTTACTTTTAATTTATTTTATTAACTCTTTCCTAATCATGGGCATGCGGAGTTATTGGTTGGTTTACTGGTCTGTTTAGTTTGCCTTGTCGGTGCCACCTAGGTGCGGCTTAGATAGACGTCACTTTCTTTTATCACAGAACATTTGCTTCGATTTATTTTTGTCATGACAGGAAACTCTGATTAGTGAAATGCCCTCCTTTTTCAGCAACGTAGTGTCCACGATTGTGATCCAATCTCTGTTTTACTGCTGAATTCAGCTGTACATCCCCACGGTCCAAACGGTTATATTTATCACAGCCATAAAGGTGAGGTAAGTGACTTTCTTACCACGTGATCTGAATTCAAACTACAGTCAGATCACACCTGCATTTGTGGTTGTGGCTGTGATGAGAGTGCTTGGACTGTGGAGGGTTTCAACCATAGACGATTTCCTCTTCGCACCATTGGTCTAATGTCATTGTTTTGAAGGTACCACCACATTTTAAGCAACAAACAATGAGCCACAGGCGGCGGAAAAAGTGAAAAAACACTTACCTCTCGACACAAAAAACACATTTTTGTGATCATGCCTTGGTATATCACTTAATCAGAAAGCCTTTTAAAAAGCAATATATATAATCTATTTTACCTACTGGATGGATTTGAATTTCAAACTTCAGTCGATTCAAAACCACTTTTGTGGCTGTGACAGCTCCATTCGTGATTGTAGAGTTCAAACAATAGACAATCCTCCCGGGTGTTATACGTCTCTTTTTTGGACTATTTTACCACCCAAAACAGCACATGTCTGTTTATAATTCACCATATACACTACAGAGGCATTTTTATCACGGGACATTTGCTTCGTAATAAAAATCAACTTAAGCAATCCACCACTTTTGTCAACACATAGAAGTGGGGTTAGGTTTTCATCAGTTGGTCTTCCAAAAGAAACTTTCCAACTTGTAGATCACTTTTGGATTCAAATTGAAGACGTAGGAGGGAAGGCCCTTTTCTGCATCCCATAGATGGTTCGCACCTTGGCTCTGGTCCTTGGATAAGACGGTTTTATGCAGCCTTAGCGAGATCCTGGAGCGTGGCACCTACGCACACTTAGAAACAGGGTCAGGGGCCAATGGCTGGCGTCTTACCGACCTTGATGCAGGCCTTGGGCACTCCGACGATCAAGTTAGGAAAATGCCACAGAGATGAAAGGAATCAGCTTGTTTAGCTGCAGAAAGGAGAAATCACCTTCTTGTTTTTTTTTTTTTCTCATCACCTCGCGAAGAAGACGAAACCCCCCATTTATAGGCTGGGTCCTGGGCGCGTTTGTAGCGAAGACCACGCATTGTCGATCCTGTGTATTTTGACCACGTGTCGTTGACCCGGTGTGCTCGATGTCTCACATGTCCGCTCATAATTGCGGCCCATGCCTTCGTACCTTACTCCCTCATGCGTCTGCTCACAACCACCCCCCATGCCTTCGTACCTTGCTCCCTCATGCGTCTGCTTATAATTGCGACTTATGCCTTCGTACCTTACTCCCTCATGCGTCTGCTCACAACCACCCCCCATGCCTTCGTACTTTGTCTTTTTTGATGCTACTGCCCCTTTTCGGGTATCGTCAGACTAATTGTTGCAGTTAGGTGGCCCGTACTATATCTTGAGGTTCGGTTCTCGAGGTTTGCCTCGTCAATCAGGCTCAGTCGGGGATTGCGACCCCCCGAGTATTTGGGTGGTCGCACGTATTGAGTCACGCGGGCTCGGATAGAGATCTCGGCTCGTGTCGTCCAGGTGTCTGGGGTCCGACACTATTCTGGCTCATCGGGTCTCGCCCCGTAGGCCGAGATATTTTCGGGTCGAGAGTTTTTCTTTCTCACTCACTTTTTTCCTTATCAGCTGCCCCCATATTCCCGGGTACGTACTCATGATGGCCGGGAATAATACTTGTGTTCTGACGTTGCTTCACTATCCGGAGAGGCACGTGGTTACGTTTATCGAGGGAGTGTGTGTGAGTGCTAGTGTTAATGACGACTAGCTTTTAATGCATCTCGTTAATCTAAGGGGCATACGCGTGTCGTTAGGGGGTCGAATAAAGCATCATGTCGTTTCATTTTTCTAGGGGATCTGACGGTCGTGGTCTGGGCGCTTTTAGGGTTTCTAGGGATATGCACGTCGTCCTGTCTCCCGGTCTTAAATTGGTGGGGCCCGGATGTGCAACACATGTAGGGCCAGGAGTAATCGGTGTTGCCTATAAATAGTCTTGAGGGTTCCATTTCATTTGTTTTGTCTTCTTCGTGCCTTGGTCTGTTCCTTTGTTCTGAGGTGATTTCCAGCAGCCGTGGTGCCCTTGAAGCTGCGATCTCAGGGTTAGTCCCCGACGCTTTTCTCCCTCATTCATTCTTAAGGTATGCTCATTCCTTTTCTTTTTTATTTTTGCATGCTTTACATTCCGGCTTTTAATTGCTATTGCCTGGTGTTTGTTTTTTGTGTTTGTTATTTATTTATTGTTTTTTTGTCACCGTTGACGTGGTTCTCGTCCTCAGTGGGGTTCGTTTTCTCTCTTTCCTTCTTTCATTGTTGGGGCAGTTGTCTTCCTTTTTTCCTCCTTCCTCTTCTTTCGTCGTTTGGGCAGTTGTCTTTCTTTTTTCCTTTCTTCTTTTTAAGATGGTGTCTGGGAATTCTGTTGACCGATTGGTCGACGAGGCTGATGACCAGTCGGAGGTTCAGCTTGATCCCTCAGGGCGGGCCACTGACCGTGCTTCTACCAGTACCCGGGGGGCAGCTGGGGAGATCGCCCCGGAGGAAGATCTAAAAGCTGCCCAATATGCTTCTGAGCTGGGGGCAAGGACTTTGACCCGTTATTATTCGACATACCAAATCCCCGATGGGGTAGTGCTTATGGCACCCGGGGAGGCCCACGCTTTTGAAGCCCCTGGACGTAGCGTGGCCCTGTATGAGCAGTCTCTCATGGCGGGCCTTCGGTTTCCGGTTCCTTGGTTTCTTAGGGAGCTTTTATTATTCTTAGGGTTGGCACCCGGGCAACTAATGCCCAATGCTTGGCGAATCACCATCGGGTGCATGGTGTTGTGGGAGCTGGTCTTTGAGGGCCGGCACGATCTTACTTTCAGTGAATTTTTTCACTGTTATGTCGTTAAGGAACAAGAGCCGGGGTGGTTCTTTTTCACCAGTCGGGACCCGCCGCTAACCCTGGTGACAGGGCTTCCAAGTTCCAATAATGGGTGGAAGACTCGATATTTTTTTATATCGGGTGCAGGCTGGGAATATCCCTCAGGGGAAATGCCAGCAGTGAGGCTCAACCGAGTCTGGGCGTCGGTTATCAGCCCGATGGGTAAGTTGCCTTTATTTGTTGTTGTCTGTGTATTCATATCTCCCTTTTTGTCCTAAATGGTTGCTTACCCCCGTTTCTTTCTTCTTTCTCTCTTTTTTTTTAGCTATCGAGGTGGGTGACGTCTCACCCGAGGAGGAGGAGCACATCAAGACTGTGGTGAACTACCTGGTTCACGCTTACTCTAACCTTGTGACACCTGACCGGCTATTTCAGTGTTGATTCGGTCCTAACCTGGGTAAAAAATGTATATTTTTATTTATTGTTTTCACTTCTTGGCGACCTCTATTTTCTTTTTTGAGCTGATCCGCCTCCCGAGTGGCTTGTCTGTGTTCCAGCAATGAAGACTGACAGGAATTTCCTTGCTAGGGCCCAAGAGATTCGAGAAACAGCCCCGGGCACGAAGAGGGCTGGTCAGCAGAGTGTCGCTCATGCGGGAGCGCCCCTGGTTTCTAAAAAGAGTAAACATCATGCCGCCTCTGGAGGATCTTCCGTGCCTCGGATCCCCGAGGCTGCCCTAGCCCCATCGACCGCTGCCGCCCCCTCGACCGTCGTTCTGGTAGTTGACTTGGAGGATGTTGAGGCTTCTCGGCAGTCTCCTCCCTGGTAACTTCCAACGTCCCTCCCATGGAAGCTGCGCCCCCGATGCAGTCCCCTGCTCCTAGGGCCTCTACGACCGCCGCTGGAACTTCGACTTCTACCCCAAACGCCCCGGCTCTCAACCAGCCAGTGGACGACTCTCTCCTTGGTCCTGACTCCTGGCTACTGAGGACCGGCTCGGGGGACGCACATTTTTTCGAGGGAGTTCCCCCAACCGATGTCGAGTATTTAAAGAAACGTCTCTCCCCTGCTAGAGTGCATCGGGACATAATGCACTACATGGCCAAGGTGGGTGTTCTTGTCGTCCTTTTTTCTCTTGTCTGCCCCCCCTTTTTTGTATTAACCTGTCGTGCATTCTTCTTTGGCAGACCGTGGCTCTAATGGCGACTTCTATCGAGAGGTACAAACAGTGTGAGCAGGTCTGGGATAAC
>JAOXJP010151645.1:0-13097 GCA_025762735.1 Platanus orientalis | reverse complement strand
TATATATATATAGAGAGAGAGAGAGAGAGAGAGAGAGAGAGAGCAAGTTAACAGTGTTAAAAGGGTAAGAGGGAGGCCAAAGTTGACTTGGGTAAAAGTAGTAAGGAAGACACAGATGCTTGTGATTTAACAAAAGAAATGTCCCTAGATAGAGTGGAATGGAAAAACAAGATTTGTGCAGCCACCCCAAAAAGTCGAGATGAGGCTCTGTTGGTAGTTTGTTGTTTGTGTTTTTCTAGGAATATGACCTTTTTTTTGTTAATCACTAATTACATAGTCATAAGAGAACCATCACAGATAATAGTTTTTAAGTTATATTCCAGGTTCAAGTGTCAAAGAACACCTTAATATTTTGGAATTAAATACACTCAAGGGCATGATTACCTTTGGGAGGAAAAAAAGAATCATACATATTCCAGAAACTTCTAATAAGTCCATATATTTAAACAATGATTTTCCTTACACCTCTCGGGTTTTGCTCTCCTCCCAATATGTCACCGATACTTCTTTAAGTAGACCTCCTATTTACCATTCAACTCAATCATAATTACAGCAAATCCATAATATGAACCTTATCTTTTTGGTTGTCGACACAATATAGAAACTTTTCAACCTCTTCTTTCAATTAAAGCACCAATGACTTACCAAAACGCTATGACTCAAGCATGTAGTTAAGCAATGACTTAAGTATGTAAGATAAATCATCATCACTAATACAAACAAAGTGTTTAGTATAATCTACAAGACTTTCAATTTTACCACCTAATAAATAAAAAGCTTAAAATACTTCCAAAAGTTTTTGGGAGAGAGATTTTGTAGTTTTTGCTTGTTCTGCTTTGTTTTGTATTCACCATCCAGATGAATTATAGTGCATCTCCTCTTGTTTTCTCTCTTGTTTCTTAATAATATTTTGCCAACCATTCAAATATAATAATAATAATAATAATAATAATAATACTTCCAAAAGTTCCAAATAAAAGAGAGATTGGACCCAACTTAACTTTAAGATGGTGCCCCGGACCCAGTTGTTGGATAAAATTGCAATTATCCATCTACTCCATCAAGTTTATGCATTTAGATACCCTTCCACAGTAAGTAGCCTGTGTATCGACAAATAGACTATTTTTTTTAACGATCAAACAACAAATAGAGTAAGGTGATGTTAGGTTCGGATTCTAAATTCTAAATTCTGAATCTGGGCCATAATCGATTCCAGACCATATTAGAGGTGTTTGGTTTGGATTCTAGAATATGATTATACATAATCAGAATCAGAGCAAAATCAGAATCACTCATCAAACTGATTCTGTTGATTCTGAACCGTGACAAGACAAACAAAAAACAAAAAGAGTGTATCCGAATCAACTTCTTTACTCTTTTTCGCCTACAAGGCTAACGACAAAACACACACCGCATTCATAGAATCTAATGATTGAAATACTAGGTAAAATCAACTTCCAAAAACAGGTAATCAAATGGGATTCTGGATTCTCACAATACAAATCCAAAATCTGATTATGAGAATTCGGAATCAGAATCAATAATCCAATTCTAAAATCCAAACCAAACAGCCCCTACATGACATCTGTCGACTTATCAACAAATTTCACTGGCAGCATTCCACAAGTGATTGCGCTGACATCTACCACTCCTGCAGAACAGAGCCGCCTAAGATGCAGCAGTGGGCCTGAGTGACCCCACCAAAAAAAATCTTAAAGCAAGCACATACCAAAGATGAGAATAAGACACTTTTTCCGGACTAAACTGGAAAAGCATGTAACCCATCATAAGGTCAGTTGCAAGGAGCATAGATTATGTCAAAGTGATCAACGATCATAATTAACACATTTACCATGAAAGAGTTTCTCCTCACTTTATAGCTTCCCCATGGATATGTTCCTTTTCTTTGTTACCCTTTTATTACAAGACAAGGCTTATTAAAAAACACACACACAACAACAACAACTCATCCTATATATACAAGAACTGTCTATTTACATTGAGCCTAACCAACAAACCCATTTGCATATTGCCTTACAAAGAGCCTACACAGAAAGTTTTAAAAATAATATAAAAATAAAAAGAAATCTCAAATTACGATATCTGTAGCATCTTTACTAAAGCAATGACGGTGACTTCAACATTTATATTTACCCTCATATTTAACAAAGGAAGAGGGATTTCAGTGAAGACTGAAGGCATTAGAAATCACAGGAACAATTGAAGTTCTCAACATATAAAAAATGCCTTACATTCCAGAAAATTGTATTAGGATAATAAATGATGAGCAAGAAATATACTGCAGTAATACTGTTCCACAATCCATACAACCCCCCCCCTCAACAAGAAGAAAAAAAAAAGGTATATAGTCAGTACTAGGTATGACTACAACAACAACAACAACCAGCCTTATCCCAACTATTTGGGGTCAGCTACACGAATCCTGTTCCGCCAGTACTAGGTATGACTCAATCTGTTTAAAGTTAAAAAAAAAAATGTCTTGTAAAAATTCTATTGAATTGCATAATAAGTAGAGCAGGGCATGCTAAAAAAAACTCAGTAGCACATAATTTGATAAATATAAACTTTAAAAAACAATAATAAAAAAAAATGAGGAAACAGAAATATACCACCTACAGATCAAATATGGATCTAGAACTGCATTTAGCATATTTGAGCCCATAATCCTTAGCAAGCATATCCAAGAATCATTCCCTAAAAGCAATTATAAGGCACTAGAACCCTTGAAAAGAACTGCATCTTTCTCTTACCTTTCAAAGAAAAAAAAAGATTGGCTTTTCCTCTTGGTTTATTGAAACATTTAAAGGTAGGGTTGATAACATTACTATTTAACGGGCCTGAGAATAAAGGGGTTTTAATGCTGTTCTTCTTTATATGATGTTACTATTTAATAGCTCAAACTTAGCATGTTCTAATAAACAACTATCCCAAAAGAAGAATGCACTGGACCTACATTAGCTATAGAGCTCCATCAAAATTAAGTTTGAAAAGACCAACAAAAATAAAGGTTTTAATGTTCATGCGTTCTTCATCAAAGTCTCTATTGTTAGCAACCTCCTTCCAAACTCAGCAATAACCATATCTTTCTCCGGATTGAATATTCACACACACTAAAAGTCGCCCAAGCCTGGAACTCTCCTGTAAATTTAGTTCAGCACTACAACCAACAGAATAATCTAATAACCGCTATTCCCAAACTCAATAGTCAAGTTTCACCATCAAACCTAACAAAAAGCAATTCAATAACCCAATCAAAACGCCCCAAACATAAAAAAGGGCAAAGTATTATTTAAAAAAATGAAAAGATCTGCACCAGGCTACAAATCCTAACAGATAGTGAGTCCACGGAACCAATTTCAAATCTTTTCTCGTCATCTACCAAACACAAGAGAGAGAAAAAAATGGGAACAATAAAAACAATTTTGAATTCCATATCCAACAGCGATTCACTAGATTTCTCTCCGCGATGCCAATCTAACCAAAGCTCCCAACAAAATATCACCAATCAATCTACATAGACCGAATCAGCCGAAAACAAAATCTGAACAAGGGCAAATACCCATGAATACAAGAAGAGATACCTTGCAGAAGGAATCAGAGGTGGACGTTGTAGAATCAGAAGCTACAGTCGTCGTACCGAGGGCGGGGACCGGCCACATGTGCCGCCTCCGTTTTCTCTCTTCACCTTCCCGCCCATGCATAGCCTTGCATCTTCCCCGGTTTTGATTTCGATCCCACCTGCGTCCCGAACGAGAAACATCAATCCCAACGTAATTCCACCGCTCGATCCAATGAAACCCTAGAATTCTCCTATAATTCGAAAAGCAGGAAACCCTAGATCCGTTCCCAACCCTTGTATTACCATCTCCGAGCCTTCCCCCAAGAAACAGAAACCCTAATTTCCGCCCATGCGATGCCTCGAAACTAGGTGAATGCCAAGATTAGGGCTCAATTCTTCTACGGCAGAGATTGATTCACCGATTCAATTGACCCTCCGGAGCTCAGATCCAGGTAAACAGCTAATTGATTCGAGTAGCCAAATCCAGAGATTTCGAACCGCCTTTCAAGCGAGGATTTCGCGATCTGAGAGAGAGAGAAGAGGAGAGAGAGAGAGAGAGAGAAAGGAAATGGGATTTTGAGACCACGCTAAACGGCAAAGCGAAAGGTGTGTACTTGGTACCGCAGCACGGGTAGTTCGGGTAGTCGGGCAGCTCGAACCTAATTTTACGAAGAATTGCTAACGTACACCATTTCCTGCGTATGAGTTGCACTAACGTATTAACCACTTAAAAGGTGGGTTTCTTCTTGTAATTCGAATCAACTCCGGTCTAACTTGAGAAATATCACACCAGTACTAATGAGAAAGGGTATTTTTTTTTTATAACTACAAAAAGATTTTTCTATTGTATACTTACTGTAACTGTATAATACTCTCCTTCACCTCCCATGTGGATTTGATAGGACAACTTAAAATTAGCCTAAAGTAAGAATGACATCAAGAGTCGACACAGTATCAAAAGGTAAAAAGCATCCTTATAAAATATATATCACTTTTTCGGTGCTCATGTATCGGCCCCTAATGTCATTCTAATTTTAGGAGTCCTACCAAATCCAGCCAGCTTCAACTTTATTGTATTTACCAAGACACCCTTGTCAAGCATTTGTCACGCAGATTAGTAATGACGTGATATCTCTCCAGTCACAATGTGATTTCTGTCTGCATATAATTTGAATCATCTCTAGTTTGATTGGATAATATCATATTGGAACCAATCCCTGTGGGAGCGGATACATTACATAAAAAAGTGAAAATCACCTTCCCAAAAAGTATAAATCACTTTTTTAGTGCCATATGTCTGTCTATGTAGATAAGCAAATGTTAGGCATTCATTAAGGGGTCACACCAAATCCATGCCGTCCTACCAGGCAAAGGGTATTTTGATGACTGCAAAAGGTTTACCCTAGTGTATATTTACTATAGCACCTTTTTTTCAATTCCATTGTATTTTTATCAAGATACCCTTGTCAAGCATTTGTCACGGGGATTAGTAATAGCGTGATATCTCTCCAGTCACGTGGGAGATGAATCATGTATTTGCCACATGTCAGAGGGCTGTTGGGTCAAACATGTGGACCTATTTAGGCTGCCACGTGTATAAATCATGTATAAAAGAAATAGGATCCTAAGCTTATTTTTCCAGAGGGAGACCTACCAAACATTCAATACGATAGCAAGGAAAAGGCAAAGCTGAGAAACCATCAATGCCTCTACCGTTCTTATTTGTGCGTGGGTGTGCGTTTATTTCACCGGCCATGCATTACTCATAAAGGTGTGAACGATAGCTTTATTTCACCAGCCACTACGGTTGTTATTCATGTACTTCACCCTGGTTGTTTGAATGCTTGGAATTTAAGACTCTAGATTTCTGCGTATTAGTTTATCCCATTGGCCATTTGTTGTACTCTACAAGTACACCAGCGTGTGTGGTAGATAGAGTTATCAATGAGACGAGTTAGCTTGGTTATGTTTGTTGAAATACAATAAGTATATTAATTCATTCATCTCCCATAACCGTAGGGTCTTAGGAGAGATGGTTAATTGTGTTATTTAAGATGGTATCAAAGCACATTTTAAGTTGCGAGGTCAAATCCACTGATTGATGCAATATTCTTTCGGGTCTTGCATTTGTTCCTCCATGCAAGGGGAGTGTTGAAACATATTAAGGGGCTTGGATTATGTGAGAACGAATCTTGTGAGAACCGTGAAAACTGCACCAAAGGGGCTGACACATCAGTAACGAAAAGTGATTTGCATTTTTTGGGGGGCACTTATCACTTTTTGGCACTGATGTGTCCGTACCCTGATGCCATTTTCACAGTTCTCACAAGATTCGTTCTCACCTAATTTTTAGTGCATATTAAGTATATCAACTCATCCCTCTCTGATCACCTTGGGGGTCGTAGGAGAGATAGTTGTTTTATTTAAGATGATGTCAAAGCAAGTTTTAGGTTGTGAGTTCAAATCGCTTGTCATGAATGATCTTGAACCTTGCTTGAAGTATAAGGAGCTGAGTCAAAAACTTCAATTGAGTTTATTTAGTTAAGTGAGCTTGAGTCGATTTCAACCAGGTTCAGTTTGCTAAATACTTGGCTCATTAAGGCTCTTGCATATGTATTATACAGAGTTGACATGATTTTTTTTATGTATAAGGTATTGGGTATATTTCAATTAGCTATATCTTTTACCTTGAGGAACATGTTCGGCTTAAGGGTTATTGGATTATAAGATTCACCGAGCCTGAGCCAAGCTTGTCACTATCTGAACAAGCTGAGCCTAAACTTGGCACCTCAGGCTTGTGATGAGATTGAGTCGAGCCTGAGCTAACCCTTGTGTGATGAGCTTGAACCAACCGGGTAAAGCTCGGCTCCTAGTGGTAGCTTTACCTTGTCGGTGTTGGGTTAGCACATGGAGCTCAACCACAATGAAGATAACTCGGATTAGTTTGTTTATCATGGAAGAAACATCAATCAAGTCAATGACTCTTGAGAGGTGATTACGTGATGAGTGTGATTTTAGACAACTATTCACATAGGCTACTAGTTGGCGTTGTGACTAAGAGATAGCCTATACCTACAACCTGTAAATGGCACTACTAGTACACGAGCCTCACAAAGAGATTGGCCAACCAATCATGTATCAAATCTTACCTAAAACAGCACTTTGATCGATAATCAAACTCAATGAATTGTAACAATCATCCATCGTTTGTTTTTTTTTTTTTTTTCATCAAACCCATTTTGCATTCCTCATCATCTCCTTCTTGGCTAACACCATCTTGATCTTCAGTGCTGCATTGAAAAAGTGGTATTGATACAAAAGCTTATAAAGATCATGACAGTCCATTCATATTTGCTTCTTCTTCTTCTACTATAGCACATTGATCAACAATCAAACTAAATGAATTGTGACAACCATCCATCTATATGTTTTTTTTGTTTTCATCAAATCCATTTTGGATTCAACCCCCCCCCCCCTTCCCCCCCTTCTTGTGAGCCTAAGCTTCAACATTGCAAAAATGTTCTTGCTACAAGAACCTATAAAAGATCGTTACAGTCCATTCATAGTTGTTTGCTTCTTCTTCTTAAGGGGCATTCTAAGCATCAGAAAAGCTCAAGAGAAGTAATACTCAGATAACAATATCTGCTCTAGTCATGGAGAGGGTGGGAGACCCATGTCCTTGTACCCAGATGAGAGGTCCCAAAGCAGGTCGAGAAATGGGCTGCAGTGTTTGAAGTTCTCCAAAGCACACGTTATAGGTGTATGTGTTTTTATTGTTAAGACAAATCTCATTCATTCCCCTTTATGCAAATTTACAATTTCTCCTCTTGAATATTTGTATTTATCTCATACATGAGAAATGAATGTGCACCAAAAAAAGAAAAATAAAAAAATTAAATGAATGTATTTTCAAAACCTTCCCTACATAAATACCATGAGATCTCATGATTCTATTAATGATAGTTTTGCCCCTTAAAAATAAGCAATGCATTTGTCCTCAGTACCTGAGCCACATAGGGGCAAGGGCCCCTCAAATTCCAAAAATAAAAGAAAAAAAAAATCAGTAATGACAAATTGTCTGTAGTCCCCACCCAACCTCCAATTCAAAAAAAAATGTTTTGTGTTGACAAAGTATTTATAGTATTTATGGTGAATTATAAGCTGGCACATGTGTTGGGGGTTCAAAAAAGTATTCAGTTGGGCATAAGGAGGCAGACACATCAGCACCGAAAAGTGACAAGTGCCCCCCAAAAAGTGTAATTCACTTTTCGGTGTTGATGTGTCTACCTCCTGTCGCCCAGCGGACCTCAATGTTCATAAGGGAGGAGAATAAAATCCTTGCAAAAAAAAAAGACACTAAATTCAAAAACACATCACGTGTCAATCAATGGCATGCCTATATAGGTTTGTGTCAACACAAAAAAAGCACCTGATAGGCTAAGAGTAACAAATGTGGTCACTTCGAAAGATCACATTAATAAGATTATTCAAGAGGTTAAAACAAAGTTTATGAAGACCTAAAGCCGTATATTGAATTTTTCTTTTTCTTTTTATTTATTTAATATAAGAGATGAAACGTATTAATAAAAAAATTATTACAAAAAAAAAAACAAAAAATAATGAAACTTAAAAAAAAAACCAATAAATGTTTGTGACGAAAAAGTCTTTGTAGTGTCTATGATGAATTATAAGCTGACACATGTTGTGTTGGGAGTAAAATCATCCAAACAAATGTTCAATTGAAAAAGTAGACAGTAAAAAACAGACACCAAATTAAAGAACACATCATGTGTTAATCAATGGCATGCCTACAAGGTCTGTATCAATATAGACAATCAGTATTTTTTTTATTTGGTTAAACGTTGTTTGTTTTCAATGATATAATTATTATATATATTTTTCTCTCCTCTAAACCGAGATTTCTCCCAATCGTGTAGCTATAATCTCTTCTTGTCCCTTTATTTATTTATTTTTTTGAAGGATGATTGTCTATGTTGATGTTCTGTTCAGGATTTAGTGTCCAAGACCATAGAGATGAAATGTGGTAAAAATGGACAAGAATTTGAAATTTCTTCTAACCCATCAAAATTGATGTTCATTTTTTCATGTGTCATCTCCATGGTCCTACACACCAAAACCTTGAACAGAAGATTGCTTCATTTTTTTCATAAACAGAAGTCTAGTTTCTTTCCCTTATTTAAACACAAAAATGAAACCTACATCCTTGGAAGAACTTATCAGATCGGATACGAAAAGTAAATTCAAGACCAAGGAGAATAAGAGATTCAAATGCGACCACTCTGTAATAAATGATTGAAATATTGATGGATCTTATGAACAATCGTGGAGAAACATTATTGTTACATTTGAATACAAGAAGGAGAAGAAACGCAATATTTAAAAATGAGAATTTCAAACAGAAACTATCTATTACAAGGTGATGGACGAAGGGTTCACATCATCTCAGTCTTAATGAACAGGTAACACATTAGTTTATGTCAAGGAAGTGACACTATTGTCTTAATCGTATTGAGTTAAAACGTGGAAAATGATTGGATGAATGATTGTTTAATCACTTATACTGATAAAGATGTTTTTAATAATATTGATAATGATAAGATCATCCAACATTTTTAAAAGATGAGGCCTCGTTGTAGACAAATGCCACTATAATTGTATATGGATTTTTAGTGGGGCAATTATTGCTTATAAACAAATGGTACATAGTTGTAAATGACTTTTTAATGAGAATTATTTCTTTGAGTAAATGACATACACTTTAGTATGTTATAATCAAAATTTTTTACTTGCCCCCTACCAAAATATCCTGGCTCTGCCCCTATTTATCCTATACCAAGGGTAGGATAGAATACATCTAGAGTCTACATCTTTGATTGTAAATCTTAAAAATCATTGGAATTGAATTATCTTTGAAAATGATAGGATAGACAATCCAGCTAGATTTTAGAACCTATGAAAATAAAAGTGCTAGATAGGATATTTACATTTCATGAATTTTATATATGGTTATTATTTACTATTGGCACTAGTTTTGTAAATCACAAAGAAAAATCCAATCCAATGATCTTGGGTATATTTCATCATATCCCATTTATGAATATGTAATGTAAGAGAGTAACATTTGCCCAAAAGAACAAATACTTCCGTTATTTTATAATCTCCCAATGATGACAATGCGTACAAATGGGTGACATAGCTATAACTTAAAAAAATAATTAATGTGCACAACCTAGTTACTTATAACCTAAAAGTGATAGACATAGGTGTTTTCATTGCATTAGGGGGTGTGGATGTGAATAACCAAATAACATAGGAGGATTATATGTAAGTGGATCCAACAAACTTATTTTAAGGGATAGAAACCCACCTGCAATTTTCTATCAACCACGTTGTATAATAAAAACATTATACTCAAAATATAGTCAAAAGTTATGTAATTAGATACCATTTTTTAAGATAAGTTATTCTGGTTATAGATTGAAGTAATTGTATTAAATATGTACTAGCAAATCAACCTATACATAGCACAAGTTGTAATAAAAAATCTATATATGAGAAAAAGAACATAAAATAAAATAAAAGATAAAATAGAATAAACAAAAGTAAAAAAGTAAAAAACAAATCAAATGGAAATTGAACATAAAAAAGAAAAAACATGAAACGAAAGATTAAAAAAAACCCTCAAAGTTGAAGGGGGGAAATGACATAAAATAAATGAAATGAGAATAACCCTTTGTAGATGAATTTTATACGCAAATTTTGATTTATCATATCTAAAACCTGTAAAAGTTTAGGGTCAAGTCAAAAGCAAGGTCAAAGTTCAAATAATAACATTCATTGGAATGATTCCCAATAAGGCTGGTGAGATAGTGATGTATGGACAATTGATGTCAATCAGTAAGAATCTTAGTTCAACAATGACTTGTCAAATTAAGAAACAAATGAAAATTGGAAAGTCTTATTTATTAAAATTTCTCATTTATGGCTCCCTATGAAATAGAGATTTATACATCAATAAGCATAAATAAAAGTTTGTAATTAGAAATTTGTTTTCTTCATTACCATTTTAAATCCCACGAAATCAATGTCCTAAGTGTTCTCAAAATCTTATTGTATGTTACAATCTTCTATCGACTACGTCGAAGAAGGCTTGATCTTCTAACCAAGAAAGATATTAAGATTCTTGCCTCAAGAAGTGTTAATAAGAATTTCCCAAAAAGATAAGAAGTGTTAATAAGAAAAGAACAATAATAGAGGCCATTATTTTTTTGATAAAAAAAATATAACAAAAATACAATGGAGAAATTATAGAAAGAGGATAAACTAAATAAAATAAGTCATTGAGAAATTTAGATTTCAAGAGTCAGTTAGATCTTGAACTAATTAAATTGAGAATTAGTGAAAATGCTCATGTCAGTACAGTTAGGGATCTAGACCGTATGTGAAAGTCATTGTTGATTTTGCTTGTTTTCTTGAAAAAAAGTCGAAGCCTTGAAATCACTCTTTAGCCTTTGTAATTTCCTCAAAACTAAAGGTATGCAGGGGGTTTCGTTCGCTCATTTTTATCTAACTCTTTAACGCTTTCTCAACAGCCCATATAGATGGAATTTTGTCACTAGTTGTTGAAGTAGCTAGCCATGAAGTAATATCCAACTATAAGAATTATAGACATCATCCAACACAGGTGTACCATTGGTCGTGGTACCACTTCTAAACCTAATCCTCAATCATTGAAACAACATGACAGTCATATTTTCCTGATATCTCAAACATCTGCAAGACCTCTTAGCATGGAATACCCTTAGAAAAAAGGTATCAAAATTTTTTTTAGTAACTTGCTTAGGAAGCAAATTTGGAAATAAATCATTGACATTAATATAGAACGTTACTAGTATTATTTCCCATTAGAGAAGAGTGAGTTGAGGGAAAAAATGAAAAAAATATTTAATGAAAATAAATAAGAAAGCTAAATGAGTTGACATTAATAGGAAAAATGAGGTAAGACATGGGTGGTGATAAATTAAAAAAAATGAAAGAGTTTTTAATGAAAATAAGTAAATATTGATTGAAATTAGATATAATTTAGGGTGTGGCATTAAAGATAAATAAGGAATAGATAAAAAATGATATATATAAAGACGTGGGTGAAGAGAAATAAAAAAAATGAAATTTTTTAATAACAATAAAGAGATATGGATTAATATTAGAGATAATTTAGGTAGTGGCATTAAAGTTAATTAAGGAGTAGAAGAAGAAAAAAAAGTAGGTAAAGCCCACAGAATTCTCTCCAAAATGTTGTTCAGATATTGTTTAAAAGATTTCAATAGTTAACATGTGGGAAAATAATAAACAAAATTGAAAATGTGCAATTCAGTTTGTTGAGTTTTTTGGATACGTGTTGGCCACCAAAATCTTCTAAACTGTAACTATACTTTAAAAATCTAGAGACAATCTCAAGCGGAGGTAGAGACGTTGAACATTATGGTTGGGCATATTACCAACTTGGTAAAATAAAAATTTTAGCAAATTATTTTGTAATAGTGAGATATAGTAGAAAAGATAGGAAGAAAAAATAGCAAGATATAAAAGAGTGTACTTTAGAATATAAAAAAATATGAAATATTTGAAAAGAAAGGCATTAAAGATATAAATTAGGGAGAAAAAATATGGATACAAAGAAGGGGAGTAAAATTAGGAAAAATATAAAGGTAACCGAAACTTTTAAATGAGATTTTATAGTAATATTTATTAAAAATAAAGAAAAAATAAATGACAGAGAGAAAATACACGTGCACGAAAAGCATGTGTAGGCAAGCAATGAGGACTACACATGAGTGGTTGAAGCATGTGTAGGAAGGTGAGGGCCTCTAAATCATCACGAGTTGCTTATATATATATATATAAAGAAAGAGTCAACTAAAATTTATATTTTATGACTTCAAATATTTACAAAAAATAAAATAATATGTATATAACCTACATTAATATTTTTATTTTAGTAAGAAACAAAGTTCTACATGGAACTTAAAAACTTTTACAGGGCAATTGTTGTCTATTGAAATGTATAAAAGAAATGATAAGAATTATAAAAAAGTTATTTTACTTATAATAGCAATACAATTAATATTATTCTTAATAATAGCAAAATGAAAATGACTTATATTACATTAAACTCATCACAGAAAAAAAAAGGGAAAAAAACTCATTAAAGTTATAAGTTCACATCTTATTATAAAAATAAAAGGCTAATCAATTATACAGATTCTGCAAAAACAAAAAATCTATTGAACCATATTTTTCAACATAGAGATCAAGTAGTATAGAAATAATAATGCTTTTTTTTTTAATCTATTAGAAACCTGAAAACATAATTAAAGTTTAAAAAATGGCAACAATTTTGCTAATTGGGTTCATTGATTGTCCTTCCCACAAATGGAGATTGAGGTAGTCTTTGTATTTTATCATTTTAGTATCATATAAATAAATATATACTAGC
>JAOXJP010151634.1:0-13097 GCA_025762735.1 Platanus orientalis | reverse complement strand
GATGTGTTTCACTTTTTGGCGCTGATGTGTCAGCCCCTAATGCCGTACTGATGTGTCGGCGCTGATGTATCAGTATGCACTCAAGATTTTGTGCACGCAAAATCCATGCACAATGCATGTACAGGAGTCTGGGAAAATTCACATCAGTATTGAAAAGTGATTTGCATGTCAAATGTTAAAATGCAAATCACTTTTCAATGCTAATGTGAGTGTTCCCAGGCCCCTGCACACACATTGTGCATGAATTTTGTGTGCACAAAATCCGTGTCAGTCAATATGGCAACAGGGGCAAACACATTAGTGTTAAAAAAAGTGATTTACACATTTTTTAGGAATGTGTTTCACTTTTCAGCATTGATGTGTTGGTCCCTAAAGCCATATTGGCCTAAGGTGTTCGTACCTAATCCTTTGGGCACAACTTAGTATAACATCAATTGCCTGTTGAACAATATGTCATCAATCCTTTTAGGCTGCATTTGGCAGCCACCTGTAATGAAATTATTTCATTTGAAATTCTCAAGCCATTTGTATCCATGAGGGGATCTCTCAAAGTGAATTCATTAGATTTGCTATGATTTGTACTTAATAACTTATATCATTTTATTTTACTGAAAAACCTAAGATGTCTTCATTTCTAATTTTAGTTAATAAATTAGTATAAATTTGAATGAATTCATTACAAACCTGATCACTTCATGGTTAGAGCTGTCAATTATCCGGTTAAGCATCCGAATCCGATTCAATTAAAGCAAATTCAAATGCTCATATATTAGACTCCGTTTAAAATTTGATCTGATTATTAAATATCTAATTATTAAACGAACCGAAATCGGATGCATACACATGCATATACATCCGATTCGATTAAAATTTGATCCGATTATATATATATATATATATATATATATATATATATATATGCTAAATCCAACTAACCGGATATTTGAATTCACATCCGAAATCCGATTATGTAATCGAATTCGAATTCATTTGTTAAACATCCGACGAATATCCGATCGGATATCAAATGCACACAAATTTAATCAAATCGGATATCAGATGCGCATATATCTGATCTAAATCCGTTCCGTTGATAGCCCTATTCATGGTTGATGCCTTAAGAATTTAAAATGAAATGATTATATTATAGGTGGCTGCCAAACAACATGCTATTATGTAATTGTTTATTTCATTGCAATTCATATTTATTAAGACAATATTAAAAATCCTTTCATTTTAGGCAAAAAGAACCTATGAAGGGACGAATTTTCTCATTTACTAAACCTGATCTGTTTAATGGTAGACAATTGGACAATCCTTGCAAACTTCAATATGTATTATCATCAATAAAATTAAAAAAGAAGGACAAAATCATATATATATATATATGTTTGGATCAACTTGAAAGACTTGATGGACAAATGCATAAGTAGCCCAGATCCTCTCCTGTCCACAAAATCCCCTTTGCCCACTAGGAGGCACACAAGCAGGTTTTTGTGCATTCAAAATTCAGGTGTAATTTGTGCACACAGATCAAGGGGCGGACACATCAGCACCAAATCATCTCCAGCCAGACTGGAGAGATACCAATCCAACATGTCGAATCATCTCAAGCCAGACTGGAGAGATACCAATGCGGTACCAATCCAACATGCGACATGACACCTGAGGGAGGGTATTTTAGTAAACACAAAAGTGTATGTCTACTTTTTATTTAATATTTCACCCCTTGTGTATTCACCAAGATTTGACACGTATCACACCGTGGCGGGGGCTAGTGGTTCTTGTGAGTCTTTTGCTTTTTAACATCAATGATTGAGCCTATGTTATTACCATCAATCAATATCATACAGGATTAATTTGCCTGTCTTTAACCACATAAAAAGGGTTAACTCGTACTTCTTTTTTTAAAGCCTTTTTTTTTCCCCTTTATTATCAACTTATGACGCTAATGAAAGGGATCCCTTCATTACAATTGACAGCCATGATCCCAATCCCTTCTCCAGAGAATAGTCTTGTGATGCCTCCATCTCAGCTAACTTGACACATAAAATGGAAAATCTGACTCGCTCTAGAAGTTCTATTACCACGTAAGGCCACAAGAGTTTTGGGTTAATGGTGATATTCGCACCTAATGGATAAATGCAAACTTTGGTGATGACAAGGCTACCTAAAGAGATGTCTTTGCCACCAAATGCTCTCTTAAATAGTTGCGTATACGTAATTACTATTCTTCTTAAGCTAACCCAAATATTAAAAAGACTAGATTGGAACAATTCAGCATTGAAAAGTTTGAGAAAAAAATATAATGAATTGTTGCCACCTTCAATAAACTTCTTGTATATGGTTGCCCTAAAGATTTCATAGAAGGGATTCTAATCGGCCTTGCAGGGGAATAGGATGGATAATGGATTCCTATCTCTGCTGTCTTCTTCTTCTTCTTCTTTTTCTTGTAATTAAGGCTAGAAATAATTGGTTTTCTGCATGAGCACCCTGCACCCCCACGATACCTAAATAAAAGGTATCTGCATTCTGCTATGAGAGTACTAATGAAATACTGAAACTATTGGTATAGCATAAACGATCTTGATATTCTATATGATGAAACAATAGACATAAATCACTCATAATCTATGCAAAAAAAAAGACAACAATATAAATAAATCAACAAGCACATATGAGACGGGGTTCTGTCAAGACACAAAAGTTCATAAATGTCATCCATTCTTCATTGTAAATCAGAGAAATGCAAAATACAATATAAGAAATTCTCCTAAACCTCAAGGAGATCCAAGAACCCACTTCATTGTAAATCTTTTTCTAAACTTGAAAGAATACACTTCTTACATTTTCTCATTACTAGGAGATTAACATGTTTTTTCACCTTAGGCTCTGTTTGATTGCATAGAAAGTTAAAGAATTGAAGTGATGTGAAGTAGAGATGAAGTGAAGTGAAATATAATTTCCCTCAATTTTTCAAAAAGTGTTTGGTTGCCATTGGAAAGTTGAGAAGAAGTTAAATTTTTTGAAAGCTTTCCAAAAGGAAATAAAACAATCCAATCTTTTTTTATGAAAAATTCAAGCTTCATTTTTTGGAAAGTTTGAAAATGGTTAGGAAAACTCATTTTCCATTCTCTGTAATTTTTTACACAATCGAGCGTGAAGAAATTATGCATTTAAGAAAGTTGATTTATTTTCCCTCAAAATTTCTATTTTCCATGCAATCAAACAAAGCCTTAAAGAACCCTAAAGAAAAAACCATATAAAAAAAAAAAAAAGTCAACAAAACAACCCTATTCCATAGTGGATAACAATTAGAGACCTCTTACCTACATATTCTTTTCTAAGAAGAAAACTAACTTCCCTTTTTGAAAGTTAAAACCCTATTTATTGGATTGATTGCTAATCCAATGACTAAGAAACAAGACAAACTCAATCCAATTGGTTGAGAAACAAGACAAACCTAACAGGAACCAAACTGAAGCATGTGCCCTCGGCAAGCTAACTCTGTACAAAAATGTTAACTGAGAAACAATGTGTCACCCTTACGAGAAAGACAAAGATCTTTCTGATCCCTGATATAATGCAAACGAATGCATGTGAAGTAAAGAGGGAATGGGAATTTTGAACCAAAGTCGTAATTTACTTATTTGGTGCTCCATAAATTGCAGTTAATAAAGCTATTGGCTGACAATCACATCGTTAGTTGATCATAATAATGCAATCCACTCGTGGACAATTAATACGAATGTGTGGTCAATAATCAATAAAATATCTATTAATTGCGTGGTTGAGATGATTCGGCTTGTCCAAATGCTTGGGCCAAAGCACAGTTCAATGTCAGATCATTCCTATTTCTTTGTGAGACAAATCTAGAAGAAGAAAAGTTGCAACTAATTTTAGCCAAGAATAAAGAAAAATACCAAATAATAAAACAAACAAACCAAGTATTGATAAACATTAGCTATTACATTCAATGGGTATTCTTACATATTAAATGGGCAGCCACTTTCGTAAGAGTAAGTGGTGGCTACTCCTAGAAGGAAGCAAGAGACATAAATTAAATATAAGTTTTTAAAAATGAAAAAGGGTAAAATATATGTGCAACGTTTTTTACTAGGGTTACGTGTTTTTTTTTTTTTTTTTTTTTTGGGGTAAACAAATGGGTCAGTAATTAGTAATTAACAGGTGAAGACGTACGGAACTAGGATTGTGTTATGAATCCCTACAAGCTTTACCAACCTAACAAGCTAGCATCTTCAAAGAAAAGGGGGAGCAACACGAGGCTTGGGGCTCTGGTTAAAGCATACTTGGACCATGTCATGTAAACAATTTATGTTTAAAGAAATTTTTTATCAAGCCGTGGAGAAAAATTATATAAACAACAATAATGATGATGAAAATGATATGACAAGGCAAACTACTTAAAGGTATTATCTTGAAGATAATACTTCTATTACTTGGAGAAGAAGTTCAGCAAGGATCATAGTCTCCATTATATTACACACTTTACTATTGTAATGATTTAAAACTCTAGGCCTATGATATGTTTTTGAATAAAAAATCTTACATGTCTATATTTATAAATAGGAATTTAACAAAGAAACAGCAATTATTGTTGTATTTGGTAACCCTCCAAAGAACCCTCCAAAGAACGCATTCTTCTCTTTTTCTCATTGTTTTGAAGAGAAAAAATGGAGAAAAAAATGGAAAGAAGAGGAGAATTCATTCTTTAGAAGATTACCAAACACGCACTATAATTCTTCAAAACATCTGACATATGATATTTAGAAATGGTGTTCTTGTAGTAGTTGTTATAGTTTTATAGGTAATCCGGGTTTCTATATGAATATCTTAACCTCTTCTCATGGCTTTCCAGATCCAGTCCCTTGAGCATGCAAAGAAACAAAATCACCACAAAAAATTGTACTGTAAATATCATAAATACCCTTAAGGAAACGTTCTCTTACTCCATTTTTGCACACATGTAAACAATAAAATATTCATAAAAAATCAGATTTGAGGGTACTTTTATCATTTCACATGCTTAGGCAACCAGAAAGCTATTTGAAGGAGGCAAGTGATTAGTTTTTATCTTCCCCAGGTCCGAAGGAATTAAGCAATGGGCTTTTTGGATATGATTCTTTGTGTGGGAGTGTTAAACCCTTAAGTAAACATGTTGAATACGAGTCCAGTCCACATCCTCTACAGTCATTAAACTATGTTAATGTACAGTGATTTTTACAGCATGACAAATAGACAAAAAAAACTAAAAATACCCGTCCAAATTTGGTATTTTTTGCCTATGTGTTTGCAGCAGACAATCAGAGCACATTAAAGCAGTTTAACGACTGTAGAGGATCCTTAGTCATTGAATACGATTGGACAGACCGGCCCACCTCGAACCGGACCTAATGTAGTGATATCATATTGTAATCCTCAAATTGGACCACAACCACATATCCTGGTCCCCGTTTATGGCCCTCAAAACACTCCAGAATCCACCTTTTATTTTTTTGGATAACGATTGCTTTACTCCTTGGAGGCAAAGTCTAATGCTCTAGAGGATAATGCTTCAATGGTGGTAGTAGCCTTTCACAACCTAACTCCTGCATTATTATAGGAGAGAGATCAGCTACTACGAGAAGACATCAATCGTTCTAAATTGTTGAACTTGACATGAAGCTTTTCCTATAATGACTCCTATTGATGTTGAAGGTTTGGCTTCATATAATACAACGATTCGAAAGACTGTCAAGTCACTGGGCCAAGCTCTTTCATTTTGAAGATTGTTTCGATATGTATTTAGAAGTAGGCACTGTCATATGGGAGGCATGTTTGGCTATTTTCCCTTAGAATTTTATCTCCATTGCTGGTGCATTCAATTTCAATCTTTCTGAATTCTGATAGGTGAAACAACTTCTTGTGTATCAAACAGATTTGCATGTGTCCAATGCTTTGTTCTTAGTCCTTTTAAGTAAAAAACTACCATTAATGAGCATTGATGGGAACCTTTTAGGAACATGAGGTCCTCCACTGGCCCAGTTTTTCTAACCATTCAATTTAATGTGCATGTCGGGGTAATAGTTGATATAGGGACATGGTACCTACTTTTATGTTTGGTGCATGGTTGAAGCTTCACCAGATTTATTGTGAAATGTGGTGCATATTCTGAAAACCATTCTGGATATCGAAATCAGTGCCTTGGAAATGGTGTGACCCCTTATTGAACGACCAAGGTCCGACCTACAGCAGGGGCAGACTCATCAGCGCAGAAAAAGTGATTTACACTTTTTTGGGGGGTTCTTTTCACTTTTTGGTGTTGATGTGTCTGCCCTTGTGCAGGGCCGACCTTGATCGTTCATAAGGGGTCGTACCAAATACTGAGTGCGAAATCAGAGAAGGGGTGGGTTTGGGGTTAAACCATGGGTTTGCTCTGATCATCAAAAAATAATCTGTTATGACAGAGAGATCGAATCAAGGTAGACGGCAATGTGAAACAATTAAGAAAAGAAAATGAGAAAAAATCATTTGTACAACACATAAGAATTTATGTGAATCAACAATATTGTTTACTTCTATAAGTGAAGTGAAGACAATAAAAAAATAAGAACTTTCACTACGATAAAGATTACAGTTACAAAAGGTCTCTTAAAATTCTGCAAATAGGACTTATATGTTGGCCTCACTTGAAAACCAAAAGTTTACCTAAATTGAATCCATCAGCTCAGATCTCAAATTGGGTTTTGAGTTCCCAAACTAGGCCAGAGCACTATCCCGAACCCCGCTGGTCAATCCCCCAGACCCCTACATCAAATAATCATCGCAAATGCTTGCACTACAATTAAAGTTTCAAGACAAGAAAATGAGTAAACAAGAATTTATGTGCAATGAACAAGAAAAGAAAATGAGAAAGAATCAGTTGTACAGAAAACAAGAATTTATGTAGTTCAAAAACAATCCCTATCTCCATGGGCAAGATGATCAAGAAATTTTCACTATAACATAGTTACAAAAGGTCATTTTTTATATAAAAATATATATATCCTGTGGATTTCTTATATACCGGTCACAAACCCTAATCCAAACGAGGACAGATGTTCTATCCAGCATTTGCCACCCATTTTATTCCATGGGGCTTCACATGGACTAAAATGGGTGGGATTTCGAAATTTTTACAAAGTCCCACCCATTTTATTCCATTTGAAGCCTCATGGTGCCCTGCCCTGGACACCACCCTGGACAGACCATCTTTTCTTAATCCAAATCTCACTTAGAAAGCAAAAGCCAACGATAAACTGTTCAAATCAATTGGTCTATTCGGGTCTGATCTTGGATCATGTCAAAACATAAACAAACTAAAAACCTGGACCACAATGCTACCCCGAACCCGTTGGGGGGTCACAGACCCTACACCAACTAATTGTAGCAGATGCTATTAATGATAAAAGCAACACTTTTAATGGGTTCTTATGTGGATCTTGTTTTCTATTGAACCACCATTAATGATGGGGCTAGTTGCGGTTGAACTCAGTCCAATCATCGATCCGATCTGTTTTCAAAAGCATGCAATCCCTAATTAGATGGATTTTGATTCAATAAGGGTATCTGTCATGAGGTGCCACTTTTTAACTTTAGATAACAAATCTTGTGTCAGCATAAATCTCCAATGACAAGTTAAAAGGCGATATGCCATGGGCTGGACAATAGTAAGATTTCATCAATTAGTGTGTTTGGTAACCTTTCAGAGAATGCATTCTTCTCTCTTTTTTCCATTTTTTTTTTCTCTTGAAAAGAATGAGAAAAAGGGGAGAGTGCATTACTTGGAAGGTTAACAAACGCCCTACAATTTTTTTTTTGAAAGATAAAAGGATAAATTTTATTAGAAAACAACAAAAGAGAAGAGAACAAGGGGAGCCTCACCAAGAGGTGAATGCAAAAACAGCCTAAAAATAGCAAAAGCAAAGAAAAAAAAATCCCCAAAAAAATTCATTAAAATCACTCCTAATTGAAATCTATTTCAATAAAAGGTTATGGATTTGAAAAATCAGTTCATCGCAACTCCTTGTCTTGCCATCAAAGATCCTAGAGTTTCTCTCTTTCCACAAGCCCTAATAAATAACGTCCGGCAGGTAAGCCAAATGATCAAAGGTAAACCCTCCAAATCACAGATCCCCCACCTGTGGATTAGATTCCAAAAATGAGAGGGGAAAGACCAAGATATATTAAGATGGGAAAGAAAGAAATTACATACCGTATGGCTCAAGGCATAGTGGATAAATAGATGATCGACTGACTCCTCCCTTAAGCACATAATACAACGATTTGTTATATTCTAACCTCTATTTTTAAGATGATCAATGGTGAGGATCTTATCAAGAAAAGCATTCCACATAAAACATGACACTTTTGACGGGATACCTGAAATCCAAATGTCGTTGACGGGAAAGATCTAACCCTGAACCCTCCCACTTCCAAATGAAGAGACTTAGATGTGAAAATACATCTTTTAGAAATGCCCAATTCCCAACTGTCCCTCCTCAGTGGATTAGGCTTAGAGCCTTCAATCAAACTCAACAAATTGCTCATGTCACCTACCTTCCAATCGTTTAGATTCCAATGTAATTACGGACTCCAAGTATTGGTTTCCTCATAAAAAAACATTAGAAATCCATCCTTTGGGATTCACAGCTAAAGAATGAAGGTTCCTAAACACTTCCCGCAGAGAATGGTCCCCGATCCAACAATCATCCCAAAACCTTATCTTCATTTCTGAGCCCAACCTAAACCAGATAAATCTTCAAAACAAATCCTTAACTTTCAAGATGGACTTCCAAAGGCCACACCCATGTCGGACCCAAACCTCCTTTGTAGCCCACGACGAAGTCTCCCCAAACCTAGCAGCCACCACCCTCTGCCAAAAACTCTTATTTTTCATACCATATTTCTAGAGCCACTTAACCAATATCACTCTATTATGATCCCTAATGGATTTTAAACCCATACCGCCACAACTTAAAGGTCTGAAAATAGAATTCCAATCCACAAGGTGATATCAGTGGTGATCCCCCAAATCGGTCCACAAAAATTTATAGAACTTGGATTCCATGTCATTTGTCACCACCCTAGGAATAGTAAACAAAGATAAATAATAATTTAGGATGGACGCAAGGGTGGATTTCAAAAGGGTTAATCGTGCCCCTTTAGACAATGGGGCTGCCTTCCAGGAATCCAATCTAACCAAAATTTGATCCATCACCGGATCCCACACCACTTTGGACTTAAAATTAGCACCCAATGGCAAACCTAAATAAGAGGAAGGTAAGGAACCGATTTTACGTCATAATATCCAAGTTAAATATCTAATGTTTGGAACCTCTCTAATTTGGAACATTTCACTTTTTGCCAAGTTAACTTTTAAGCCCGACACAGCCTCAAAACAATCAAGAATATACCGTAAATAACCCAGCTGAATCTCATCCGCATCACAAAAGATCATAGTATCGTCTGAAAATTGAAGATGCGAGATCTTACATCCCTTCCTCCCAATCGAAAACCCATGGATATACACTCCGTCTACCCTTGTAATCATCTTACTTAAGACTTCAGACATCATAATGACGAGGAGGGGGGAAAAGGGGTCACCCTGACATAAACCCCTCAAGCTTCGAAAGAAACCAGTTAGGGACCCATTCACCAACACCGAGAATTTGGTTGTTTTGATGCAATAAAACATCCAGCTTCTCCATTTTACCCCAAAACTCATTATACCCAAAATTTAATCCAAAAACTCCCAATTAACATGATCATATGTCTTTTCAAGATCCAACTTACATATCAAACCATTTCTCCTATAAAGTTTTTGATCCTCAATACATTCATTGGCAATCAAAATACTATCCAAAATTTGCCACCCTTTTGTATTAGAAAACAATTGAGATTTGTTGACAAATCACAATGTGTTGTAACCCAAATCATTAAATTGGTCCAACATCATTAGGTAGTCTAAACATCAATGAATTAATTGACTGGATGATCTTAATTGCTTGACCTAGATTAGACTTTAAATGGTTTAAAGAATATGTCCACATGATGTATGCGTTAATGGTATGGAAAAATAATCACATATGTTGGTAGTTAGGATTTTTTTCATTTCTCATTAATATGACTTTTGGCCTATGGCCCATCTATGAGGTGATTCATTAAGTAGTCTTAAATTTTGATATTGACTATACCACAGATGAACTAGAATGGTACCAATGAACTTTTATAGGAACCATAAAACCATTGACATTGACTGAGAAAAATAAACGTTGAAGACAAGCAACCAAAATTTAAATTAAAGCAGATTTTGTTAAGCATTTGAAATGCAAGAAAATCCTATTTGATATTGTCATATGTTCTTAGCCATATCAAGATAATCACTTGTTGCTTCCAAATATCTTAATTTTTGTTAAAATCGGGTGAAGAAATTCTCTTATAAATCCGCGGGGGGCGGGGGGCGGGGGGGTAAGAGGAAACATAAAAGAAAGGCCCATTAAACCTAAACCTATGCACCCAAGCCCCAAGCAAAATGGGTGAGCTTGGGTGTCTATAAGCCAATTTGACCCCTGTGCACCTCTGATTCAAAGTATATTAGCATATTTCTTTTCTTTTTTTTTTTATTAAATTTATGGCTTAGGTAATGCTAACGTGCATGATGGTGACGGCAGAATAGCAACCTGCCATTCCCATCTCAATAATTCAGAGACCATGAACTCTCTCTCTCTCTCTCTCTCTCTCTCTCTCTCTCTGAACTATCATCATTCTCAACACCCCTTTCTCTCTATTAGTTTGGTCTCTAAATCACTCCAAGACCAGCCATAGTTCAGGACAGCATGTTTGTTAGGATGTTTAATTGATGTTTAATTGATCGAACACGAAGCAGTTGTCGGATTAGAGGATATGTGGTGTTTTAAAGTAGATTTACTGTAGCACTTTTACTGTAGTGAGACTGAAGCACCAGGGCATCGGATGACACATGGGTAGAAAAAGTGAAAAACACCCAGCAGTGATTCATTTTTTGTGATGGTTCACTTTTTCCACCTGCAAGTCACCCGGCGCCCTCATGCTTCAGTCTCACTACAGTAAAAGGGCTACAGGAAATTTGATTTGGTTGTGTTTGTGTCTTGAATCTTAAAGATTAGGTTGGTTGGAACCTAAAATTTGAAACTTTTTACATCAGAAGCTATTGATTTCCTATTGAAATTGGACTGTAATTTGGGCTGATCTACATAAGTCTTGTATGCAGGATTTTTTTGGAGAATTCTTGTGTGTTGTGTGATTGTTCTTTTTTGCTTGTTTCATATTGTCATCAACTCTTGTTCGATCACTTCGTCATAACAATATGTAATCTACTACATCGAATGATCTCAAATATCTGCTGCTGCTAAAAAATAAAATTATGTACATAAATGAACCCCTAATAAATAAATAAAATCTAGTTCATAATAACCCAGAATAAAAGGCATTATTTTCTGGTCATCATCAATGGATTCTCTTCTCAACTCATTGACCCATTGCTGGAGCATTTTATGAACGGAGAAAATGGTTTAGAGGGTATTTGTTGCGGAAGCTTCCCTCATTTTATGTAACTAGCAGTTGAGATTTTGATTAGAGCACCTCGCATACGTACCCATCAAGATTGTAAAGGAAGAAAATATTCTGTGATGAAAATGTCTCTAGTATTTACGATGAATTATAAACTGACATGTGTTGTTTTGGGGGTAAAAAGATCCAGAAAAGTGTTCAGTTGAAAAGTACGTGGTAAAAAAAAAATACATCAAATTCAAAAATACATCATGTGTCAATCAATGGCACACCTTTAGAGGTCTGTGTAAACACAGACAATCATTATCTATAATTGGATGGTTTCCCATCATAGTTGAATGGGCTTCGCATTTTATACTTCAATTGGAGGAATCATATTACATAGAACACTCTCACATGGGCACATGAAATTAAAAAACATCGACAGGGTGACACTACTTATTTGATGAACTTAATTTTGTGAGTTGCAGAATATCCGCATTAACCTCCTTTCAAATAAAAACAACGGATATAATATTTTTAGATCATTAGGTCAGCTCTATCCGATAAGTAAGCGATTAATTACTGGTTAAAACATTGACCCTCTTGTGTGAGCCATTGGACGACATGTGATGGAAAAAAGTGAACCACCACATTTTGTTCCCAGTGCTGGATGTTTTTTCACATTACACCACACATCGACCAACACCGGACCCAAGAGGGTCGCTGCACGCTTTTTGGCTGTAGAAATCCACTTTGAGCTGCCCCACATCAGATCATCTCATAAACAAATGAAACTGATCCAAACTCTTTGTAATTTCTCATGCGTGAGTAGCTGTGGATGTTTCTCTAGTGTTGCACACAGGACTGAGCCAACCTGAGCCTGGTCCGGCACAGCCCAAAAGGTGATGACCTAATCTTAGGCCCAACAGGGCCGAAACCCAGGTATAATCTTAGGCCATGCTCACGCTAACCATGGACCTGTTCAAGGCCCAAAGTAAGAATGACATTAGGTCTGACACATCAGTGCCGAAAAAGTGGTATACATTTTTTGAGGGGATGCTTGTCACTTTTTGGCACTGATGTGTCTGCCCTGATGTCATTCTTACTTTAGGCACTCTCTAAGTTGTCCTACCAAATCCGGAGCGACCAAGACCTGGTCCATGCACACCCCTAATTTTCTCTTCATTAGATTTACTTGCACCTGGCATGCATGATCTAGGCTGTTGCTTAGGGGTGGGCATGGGCCAGGCCGGCCTGAGCCCGGCCCTCAAATTGGCCCGAAAAAGTCCGGCCCGAGCCTGGCCCGGTGAGGGCCCAAGGCCTACACTTTTATTGAGGGCCGGGCTTGGGCTTACCTCGGCCTGGCCCGAAGCCCGCACTTTTACGTATATAATATATATGTATTATATATAATATACTAGTTATTTTAAAATTATCAATAGTATATAGCTTAATTGATAAAAATTGTTTTTTACAAAAGTATTGGGTTAAGTCCTAGTGAAATCAATGATTTTTAAAAATAAACA
>JAOXJP010151612.1:0-13098 GCA_025762735.1 Platanus orientalis | reverse complement strand
GACACATTGGAGCACACACACACACAATTGGGCTAAGTTAAAAAGGATTAACATCAACCATAATATAAAATTAAAAATGGGTAAATTAATTAAAAAATCCTATTCACCCCCTCTAGGATTACTTTGGAGCAATTTTAATTGGTATCAGAGCCTAGGTTACTCACTTAAGGCTTAACATCCTGAGTAAGGTCCTAGCGAAAATCCTAGATTGCTAGAGAAAATAATGGTATGTCCATTGGCACGCCTCCATTTTTCAATGGAACCAACTATGACTATTAAAAATTTTGGATGAAAATATTCCTAAATACCTATGAGCTGAGGGTATGGAGTGCAATTGTCAATGGCTATGCACAATCCAACAAACCGAGGAGTGAGTGAACCCCTGCCGAGGTAGATGCTCACAAGTTTAACTTTAAGGCATTGAATTCCATAGCAAGTGGCTTAGCCTCATATGAGTTTAGAAGGATAACTTATCTTAAAACAATAAAGGAAGCATGAAAGCTTCTCTCCGTTATCCATGAGGGTATAAGTGTCATAAAGATGTCCAAACTTCAAATGTATACAACACAACTTAAAGCTCTTAGGATGAAGGAGGATGAAGAAATCTCCTAATTCAATGCCACGTTGTCAAACTTGGTGAATGTTATGAGGAGTCTAGGTGAGGATATTCTCAAGTCTAAAGTGGTTAGAAAAGTACTTAGGTCCCTCCCCAAAAGGTTTAAGTCTAAGGTAACCAATATAGGAGAAAACAAAGATGTAGAAGTTATGAAGTTAAAGGATTTGATTGGCTCACTTCAAACATTTGAAGTAGCCATTAAGAAACTTACCAAGAAGAAGGAAAATTTTCCTTAAGGTAGAAGAACCCTCCGAATCAAATGAAGATTCAAATGATGACTTGGCTCTTGTTGCCAAGAGGTTTAAGAAATTCTTTTAGAGAAATACTAAGGATTACTCTAAGAACAAACAAATAGGGATGTACTATTTTGGATACAAAAAGGACTTCTCCAAAGAACCTCTCATTTGCTATGAATGTAAAGGTAGGGGATATATTATTGAGGATTATGGCAATAAGAAAAATAAGTACAAGTCGAACGGGAAAAGTGATGGCTGCCATACGAGATGATGAGTCTAATACTTCAGAACATGAGTCCCAAAACATTGAAGAAGCTCCCTCATAAGAGATCAAGGCATTTATGGCTTTTGATACTCCCATGAGCTCACTTTTGGAGACAAGTGACTCAAGTGAAGATGAGGGAGAATATGAAGAAGATGAGGAGATTTATGATGCACAAAAGGCATTTGATGACCTTTTTGTGTAAAGTGTTGAGTTGGGGAAGAAGAATAAGCAACTTAAGATGAAAATCATTGAGTTGATTGAAAAGTCAAAATTCCTTGAAGACACTATCTCCACTCTTAAACAAGAGTCTTCTTTAGAAAGTGAAAAAGAGAAAGATCTTTTCAAAGAAAATTACTTGCTTCAATGTGACAAGGAGGAGATGAGCATAAAAATAGTAGATTTAGAGAAGAGGCTCAATGACTCTAGACTATTTCTAGTCTTAGAAAAGAACAGTAGGAAGAATGAAAAGAGAAGACTCCTCGAAGACAATAAAAAATTGTCTGACAAGGTTCTTTAGCTTGAGGAGTAGCTCAAAACTTTAGAAGAAGGAAAGGATGAGTCTCATAGTGGAGATTCACTCATCTAAGAGTTAGAAGACCAAGTTAAAACTCTAAATGAGAGAAACAAAACTCTCAACTTGATTTGTGCTTAACTCAAAAGGAAGTCTCTTGATTTCCTCAAACAAATCAAGGAGCTTGAAGAAGATAAGAGGAAGAATATCTTAATGCTTACCTAAGGAAATGGAAAGTTTGAGAAGATGCTCAAAATGGGCAAAGAACATGGGGATATGATCAGACTAGGTTATTTCAACGTCATTGCCTCATCTTTAACTCAAAGACCCAAGAGTGGCTTTGTTAAAGATAAATGATCTATTCAACCACCTTCACAATCCTCCAACAAGGGAAAAGAAAAGGTGAAAGTACAAAGACCTTATCAAAGGTTAAATAAGGTTGAGAAGAAAACATCTACATCACTCAAAGGTAAAGCACCTATGAGTTAAGGTAGGGATTGTGAGAGATTCATGCAACCCCAATCAAGATCCTATGCACAAGTGGTTAGGAGCAGACTTCAATCCAACCAAGCATCTTCCTCTAAAGGAGATTAAGGGATGATAAAGCTTTATTCCTATGCCAAGGAGGCATGAAACAAGTTCAAGCAAACATAACTTCCACTTATGGAGGATTTTAAGGAAATGCTTCCACCTCTAGGAAGACTAAGGTACAACTTAGTCAATATAGGAAACCTAAAAGAGCCCAACAATCCTTCTACAATGAGGAATCAAGAAGGCAGACAACTCAATCCCATACACCTAGACGGCCCCTATTCTATTGCTACTAGTGTGGCTTAAAATGACACATTATGGTAGATTATAGAAAGAGGGAAAATGACACGAAATCCCAAAGAATGCAAACTAGAATAATGCAAAATGGGAAGAATGTCAATAAGAAAAAATATTTTCAAAATAAGCTTTAAAGAAAGGACTTAGCCCAACGAAGTGTCAAACAGTAAGTCTCTCAACCTTCCAAGGTTAAGAGAGTATGGGTGAGAAAAGATGATCCAAAGTATTTGGTCATTCACACCGCACTAAGAGCCGGAAGCTCATCAAGGTGGTATCTTGATAGTGGGTGTTCTAGACACATGTCCGATGAGAAAAAACTATTCACCAAACTTGAAAAAGCTCAAGGTGGGATAAGTCACATTTGGTGATGGAAACACCATAAAAATCCTTGGGGTAAGAACCATAATAGCCCTCGACATTCCATAACTCACCGAGACTCTCTATGTGTAAAGCCTTAAGCATAACTTGATAAGAATTAACCAAATATGTGACAAAGGCTATAAAGTGAAAATCGGTAAAGATGGATGTGTGATCAAGGATCACAAAGAATACAACATCCTAACTGAAGGAGTAAGGACAAGTGACAATTGCTAAGTCATTGAACCCCATTCCCAATAAGGGGGCACTGGTCTTATTACCCAAAAGAATGAAATCAATCTTTGGCACTAAATATTAGGATATCTCAACTTTGAGGATCTTGCAAGACTTAGCAAGAAGGGGATAGTCAAGGACCTTCCCAAGCTAAGCACGGTTGACAACACAATATGTAAAGGTTGTCAAAGGGGAAACAAACTAAAGTCTTTCACATATATAGGGACTACTAGACCCCTTGAACTTCTTCATATAGACTTGACCGGTCCAACTAGAATAAAAAGTCTAGGAGGGAAGAAGTATTTTATGGTTGTGGTTGATGATTTCTCTAAATACATTTGGGTAGCATTTTTAAGGGAGAAATTTGAGGCTTTTAATGAATTCCTAAATATTTGTAAGAGGATTCAGGTTGAAAAAAATCTAACCATAAAGTGAATCTAAAGTAATCATGGAAGAAAATTTGAGAATCATAAATTCTCAAACTGGTGTGAAGAGTTAGAAGTAAAACATGAGTTTTTAGCTCCTAAAACTCCCCAACAACATGGAGTGGCTGAAAGAAAGAATATAACTATTTTCCACATGGCTACATCAATGCTCACTAGCAAAAATATAGCTAAGAAGTTTTGGGCTAAGGCAATTAGCATAACATGATATGTCTCTAACTATGTTTATCTTAGACTGGAGACATCTAAAACACCCTATGAATTATGGAGTGGCAAAAAGCCAACTATCTAATACTTTAAAGTATTTGATAGCACTTGTTATGTTCTTCGAGATAGAGAAAATCTAGGAACATTTAATGGGGAGAGTTATGAAGCCATGCTCTTAGGATATTCCACTACTAGTAGAGACTACCGTGTCTACAATATTAGGACTCAGTTGGTGGAGGAGTCAATAATTGTAGCGGTAGATGACTTCTGTATAAGCAAGGAAACTTGCCAGTGGTGTTGTTTAACCATGAGAATGAGAGCTCATCTCAATTGAAAATTGAGAAATCTTAAGAGGATCAAGAAGAGTATTCTTCTCAATCTAGTTTTGAGGATGAAATCGAAGAAAATTGACTTCAACTCAAGGACAAGAGGGTCATCAAAGGGTTGTCACCTGGAGACATTATTGGTGATCCCAACATTAGAGTAAAGACTAGGAGATAAATAGAAAATATCCTTAGTCACTATTACTTCACATCTATGATAAAGCCAAAACATGTTAAAAATGCTCTAAATGATGCAGATTAGATCTTCACCATGTAAGAGGAACTAAATCAATTCTAAAGGAATGATATTTGGTTTCTCACTGAAAGGCCTACTACAAGAATGTCATTGGTACCAAATGGATCTTTAACAAAAAACATGATGAACATGGTACAGTGACAAGGAACAAGGTTCAACTAGTTACAAAGGGTTATACCCAAATATAAGACATTGACTTTGAGGAGGCATTTGTCCCTATTGTAAGGTTGGAGTTCATTAAGATCCTCTTGCCCATAGCAATTTAATTGAAATTTAAGCTATATTAAATGGATGTTAAGAGTGCATTCTTAAATAGAATTCTTCAAGAAGAAGTATATGTCAAGCAACCTGAGGGATTTGTGGATCCTCACTTACCAAACTACGTATACAGACTCAAGAAGGCACTATATGGTCTCAAACAAGCTCCAAGAGCTTGGTATGAGAGACTCACTACATTCCCTCTTGATCACCATTTTGATCGAGGAAGTGTTAATAATCTTCATTAAGAAGAAAAATGGTCACATAATCATTACACAGATATATATAGATGATATCATTTTTGGGTCTACTAGTGAGGAGATGTCTCATGGTTTTGCCCAAACAATGAAATCAAAATTTGAGATGAGTATAGAAGGAGAACTAAGGTTCTTTTTAGGATTTTAGATGAAACAAACAAATGAAGACATCTTTTCTAGTCAAACCAAGTTTGCAAGAGACTTAGTCTCCAAGTTTGGATTGCAAGAATCCAAACTAGCTAGCACCCTCATTAGCACAAGTGACAAAATCACTAAGGACCTTGAGGGAGCCAATGTTGACTGCACCTACTATAAGAGCATTATTGGGAATTTCCTCTACTTGACTGTGAGTAGACCAAACATTTTTTTTAATGTAGGTGTGTGTGTTAGATATCAAGCTGCCCCTAAAGAATCACATCTCAAGGCAGCTAAGAGGATTATTCGTTATGTCCATGGGACTACGGAATTTGGGTTATGGTACCCATTTGACACCATTTTTTAGATTGTGGGGTACTTGGATGCGGACTACGTTGGTGTGGACATCGGGGTCTGAGGGGGGTTTAGATTCCCTTGCCCATATATGGTTTTTAGGTCACACTTCGGCTCAATGCTAGGCACTTGCATGGGTTGCTAACCCTTAGGTTAGGCTTTTCTGGGAGTCGCCACCAACTCAGGGTTAACTGATGGAATTGGACATCGG
The DNA here is from genome assembly GCA_025762735.1 of Platanus orientalis. Classification (NCBI taxonomy): domain Eukaryota; kingdom Viridiplantae; phylum Streptophyta; class Magnoliopsida; order Proteales; family Platanaceae; genus Platanus; species Platanus orientalis. The sequence continues at coordinate 7,607 of JAOXJP010151612.1, read as the reverse complement.
TTCTCCTCTTTGGGGGAAGAGGAGAAGTCTAGATCCATAGGTCTAGGGGTTTAACTCCTAAAATTAGTCTAAGTCCTTGAGATTGAGGGTAATCTGTTTAGTTGCATTTAGAGAAGATGTTAGGCACTCCAAATACCCACTCTTTTAGGGTGGCTTCTCTCATTCATATATGTTGTGAATTATGTTAAAGTCCATGCTTTGTGAATTCTGGAAGGTGCTTGTTTTTGTAATTTTCTTAAACTTAACACCTAAATTTTTCTCCAATGCCTAATTGTTCAATATCTGGATTTAATTTAGGAAAAAATCAGGCATTGGTTTCTAGAAAATTCAGCAACTATCCCTTAAATTAAAATATTTTACTAATAGAAGAGCCCCTCATGTTTGTGACTTTTAGAAGGATGGTGGACCCCTTTAAGTGTCCATTGACTGATCTTTAGGTTTGTTAATCCCATGGTCAAATGGGTAGTGGTAGGTGTCTTGTAAGTGTCCTATGAACTCACAAGTTTAAGACATGAAGATAAGAAGGACCAAAGACCTAAAGAGGAGACTGGAGACTACCTTAGAGTTAACACACTAAGGAAGGTATAAAGCATGCATACATATCATTTTTGATACCTTAAAATCAACATAGACATGGTATTAGGTTTCTCACAAAAGCCCAAGCCAAAAGACCCAAGGACAGACCCCCCAAAGTGGCAAGAACCCAACATTGAAAATCTGGGTGTCGTAATTGATTGTGAATCAAGCAATTGATTTTGGTGAAATCAATTGTGGATCACATAATCAGTTACGACCAAAATGTTGGACACAGATTGAGACTCTCGAGGCTAAAACTCATAGACTGCAATCGATTTCCATATTGATTTTGAGAAATTTCTCAAACTTGAAATCGATTCAGGATCACGCAATTGATTGCGAGCCTGAGTAAAGGCTATAATCAATTGCGAGATCCAAAATCAATTACAAGTCATAGTTGATTGCGAATCAAGCAATCGGTTACGAGGAAAATTTGGAATATTTTTTAAACACGAAATCCAAGGAGAGCTTTTCAAAATTTAAACTCCATTTTTGAAATCCAAAGGTCCAAAATGTTCTCCTTCATAAAATATTCCAATCCAAAGGTCATGGGGAGCACTTTCCATTGAGAAAACTTACATTTGGCTAAGCTCAAGGAGCAGTTTAGCCAAGTACTTGAAGCTTGTAGATGGCTAAGGTATACTAACTCAACAAGGAGCACCCTACTTTGTGCAACTAGCAACATTAGCCAACTTATGATAATATTTTCTTAACCTTGCATTCAGTTTTATTCATGTTCATTTTTTTTCTGGCTTTGCTTCCGTCGGAGACACCGGAAACTTGATTACATCTGCATGAGACATCGAAAGTAATACACACTCGTCGGAGACATTGAATGTTGTTGTTTAGCTTGCTTGTAAGCAAGTAGTTGTGTTTGTATATTGACCTAGGTTATAATAGTACCTAAATGAAATATACCTAAGCTTGGTAGTGAGCTTTAGAAGAGTAGATGTAGGCCTAAGTGTTGAACCACTATAAATCTCTTATTGTGGTTTGTATTGTGTGATTGCTTGTCTTTTTACTGGAATGCTCTTTACTGCTCTTGCCTAGCATATATTTGACATAATACTTGAACAAACACATTGGAGCACATACACATACACAAAATTGGGTTAAGTTAAAAAGGATTAATACCAATCACAATATAAAATTAAAAATGGGTAAATTAATTGCAAAATCCTATTCACCCCCCTCTAGGATTACTTTAAAGCAATTTCAGTATTTATAGTGAATTATAAGCTGACACATGTATGTTTGGGGTTCAAAAAAGTTTTTCAATGTAACAAAAGAGAGACCAAATTTAAAAACACATCATGTATCAATCAATGGCGTGCTTACGTAGCCTGAGTCAATACAAACAATTACATGTATATATTGTTATGGGCATGTTGAGGCTCTTTATCTTGGATCACTAGAGACTTTAGACATGATGTTTATATATTTCCGTTGCATATGATTTAGTTTGTTATTATTATTCTACTACAATGTGATTGATTATATGAACTTAAATGGTTAAAAGAAAAGGAATCAAATCATATGTAGAGTGATGTAAGATGGATAAATGGGTTCCATACTCTAAACACAAGATCTCCTTGTTGAAGGATATGGGTTTGGGGCTTGTAACCCAATGACATGGATCTAGATTCTGGCCCACTCCAAAGCCCAAAAAATCAGGTCATGGCAATACCGATCGATCAACCCTAGTTAGCCCAATCGATTGGCCCGTGCAATTTATTTTTGAAAAGTAAATTTTTCGTGACTTTTTGGTTTTGAGAATTTCTAAATCATGTTAAGACTCTATTAGGGCTTATCTAAGCTTAGGTTTTTTACCTAATTCAATACAAAAATGTAAGGAACAAAGGAGAGAAGGAATATCAAGGAGAAAACTAGGGTCTGAAGAAGGAACTTGAAGCTTTGGTTTAGAATTCAATTTTAGATCAAAAGGTAAATAAACTAGAACACTATGACATCGTTTTCAATGTTTTTAGATTCTTAGAATTGTTCATCTTTAGTTTTGTTAATATTCATGGGGGTTTTTGTCATGCCTTAAAACCCATACCAGAAAGGTCATGAATTTTAGCACATGACATTAAACATTCATTCATTCATTCATAACCTGTAAATTCCATATAAATTTTTTCGTTCATTCTTTTTATTCCTGCGTAGCGAAATTGCATATCATAAATCATAACCATTCATATATCATTACTTAACTTGTAATAAAATTTTCATAATTCTGTAAACCTAAAAAATAATCCATAATCATGTCTTAGCATTCCCATTTAAAGAAACTAATGGTATGACATAAATTAAACCATCATCTAAAAATCAAAAGTCAAGTCTAAATTGAAATCCACTAATTTATTACATCCTTTTTAAATAAACTGAAATAAAATACTGAACTGAAATAAAATAAACTCTCAATGTTTCATAGCATTAATCCAATCTTCTAACTCTTAAATCATGCCTACTAGTGTCGCTATGCTACTATCTCCTCATCATATATGGTGCCAAATTTGGGGTGAGTTTGACACACTTAGTGGTCAACATTAAACTAAAGAGTAATGGATCAAGACTTAGCACGAATCAAAACAAAATAGATAGTTGTATACCTTTTAAAAATATCTGGATTTGAATAAATCAAATAAAAACACAAAAAAAGGGCGGCCCAGTGCACGAGGCTCTTGCTAACATGGGGTCTAGGGAGGGCAAGATGTACGCAGCCTTACCCCCATTTCTGGAGAGGCTGTTTCCATGACTTGAACCCGCGCCACCAGGGATGCTAACGGTAAGCCTTACCGTTGGGCCAAACCACCCTTTTAAATCAAATAGAAACATATACTGAACTAAAAACATTTTAAAAGACATAGCATATAGATGGTCTAAATAGAACAAGACATAAATATAATGGAACTGAACATGTAAACAGATACATAAACCAATACAGATAACAATTACACTATTTAATCCCCGGTGCAAAGGGTCAATTACACCATTTAAACCCAAGTGAGAAGGATTCAGTCACACCATTTAATCTCCGGTGAGAAGTGCTAAAACAATCATACCATTAAATCTTTAGTGAGAAGAGCTAGTACAATCACACTATTTAATCTCTAATGAGAAGAGCCAGTACAATCACACCATTTAATCTCTAGTGAGAAGAGATAGTACAGTTCACACTATAAACTAGGTGTGATGGGTATCATCATTCATCTCTCTTGATGCATGACAATGATGGCTTATAGCAAAAACAATAACGATAACAGTACAAAACACATAACAAGTAATAACAGCACATAAAAAAATTCATAAAACTTTAAATCAAAGATGCTTGATCCACCTAAGCACAGAACTATGGAACAATTGGATTTTACAATAATCATGAAGTATATCACATTGAGATAAGAAATCAACAGATAGACATATAAACATCTTACAAAACAAGAGGATAGTCTCTACAATCATATGGAAGCAAGTACCCAAAACTATAAGCTCATGTTCTTAAAAATAAAAAATATATATATATATATCTCTTTAAAATCAACAATTTTGGAAACTTACAATGGATTAAAACTTGCAGCAAAACAATCCCTAGCATGAGGAACATGAATCCAAAACAATATGGAACCTCACAATTTTACAAAACAAAACATGGTATTGTACGTTCTTGAAAAACCTTAAAACCTTTATTCTTTGTGTGAAATCCATTAAAAAACCATAGTAATCTTTGCAAAATCAGTTTGGATTAGTTCTAGGAACCTAAGGAATTCAAAAAAAAATTAGTTTAGTGTCCCCTATTAATGTAAAAGTAAATTTTATGAATTGTAAAATATATATATATATATATATATTGTATAGATTAGGACATGTGTGGAGTCATGTTAGAGTCTTGGAGGTTCTTGGGTTTAAGCTTCATGAAGATCATCCTCAAGCACCAAGAAGTCTCCAAGAAGATTAAACAAGGAACATACAAATCATCTCGAAGGGTTCTTGTCTGTTTGCGAGATCTCAAAGGTAAATCAAGTAAGGTAACAAGACCAAGATGAACCAAAGGTCACAATGGGGTATGATAAGGTCTACGCACCTCCCTGGACCTTAGTGGACCAATCCCAAGCCATCTACAACCTTTCCAAGGCCTTTTGTGACAATTGCAGACTGGCAAGATCAATCCTAGATTAAACCAAAGGGTTCTAGTTCAATCCAATACTTAAAGGTTTGATCCTTTACTTATTGGATTGATCCTGGTTCCAACTAACAAGTCTCTAGTTCTATAATTTGAGCAAAAATTGTAGACTATTGGTACTGGTTCAATCCCAGATCAATTTGGGATCGAACCAAGGTTACTTAGTTCATGCCAATGGTAACCAAAAATTAAAAATTGACCCAAATCAACAGCTATGGTCATTTGACGGTTAAGGATTGTTCAAAATCAATGGACAAGGTTCATTTTCGTCCATTATAAAAGAAGATGAGCTCCATTAAGCTCATTAATGATCTTTAATGCTCTTTTGCTAAACTTGAGAAGATTCTTGAGCGACTTGGTCCTCTAACTTATTGTAAATCCCATTTCATCTCTCATTGAGCTTAGATAGGAAGATCCACATCCTTAGACCATTACATCACCTCCTCTATACCCTTGCTAAGGGAAATCTTTGAGAGGAAGGCATCTAGGGTTGTTTAAAGAGAAACCCTTGTGAAGATCATTATGGGAGCTAAAGGCAGATTTACTCAAGGAGGAAGCAACCCACTAGTGAAGGCTCTATAAGCTTAAAGAGCCCACAAAGAAGCATTAAGGACTATTAGTCACACCTTGCTCAGCAAGGAGCAACCCCAACTTGTGAGGAAAGAAAAATCAACCTTAAGCAGTAACCCTTGCTTATTTATTTTCATGCTTGAGACCCTAGCACTATCGTTAGAGACATTGGTAGTGTAGACCTTGGCACCTCCACCAGAGACACCAGAGGTATAGACCATTCCCACTAGAGATACCGAGAATAAACCTAGCAGTACTATTAGAGACATTGGTAATGTAGACGTTAGCACTTTTGCCGAAGACACCGAAAGTGTAGACCCCTCCTACCAGAGACACATGGAGTAGACTATAGACCACACTCACCAGAGACACTAAGTATTGGTGAGCTTGCTTGGCAAGTAGATAGGAATTTACATAATTTTAGCTTTGATTGTATTGTATCAATCTTAATAAAATTATTTAGCTCAGTGGTAAGCTTTTGAAAGTAGATGTAGGCCATTGTGCCGAACCATTATACATCTTGTGTTTTTCTTGTTGTTTGTCTTTCCTTTTACCATTGAATTTGTCAAACATTGCAATTATTAAAACTATATCACTTGCAACATAATTTGGCACCTTATCATTTAATCATAAAATCAATTAAGTCAAAACTTCAATAGGCCAATAGCACCGAGGTTAAACCAATTAGTAAACTTAATAACAATTGAATTGGGGCAATTGAAAAGAAATTGAATTGAATCCTATTCACTCTCCTCTAGGATTAAAATCAGACTTTTATCTCCTACTAAACCAATTTATCTTCTTTCAAAATAATTCAAAACTAGTGAAGAATGGTTGAAAATCCATTAAAAAACTAGAGTAGATCTTTACAAAACAAGAGTAAGGAACTTCTATGATCCTAATAGAATAAAAATGGAATAAGTTTAATGTTCCCTACCTCTTGACTAATGCAAAATTATTTCTAACTTTGTTCTTCAGAAATCCTTGCTTTTCTTCTATTTTCTCTTCTCTTCTCTTCATTTTTCTCTTTCTTTTGCTCTTGATCTCTCTTTTAGGGTTTTTAGGTCTCTTTAGGTTGTATTTAATCCCTTATATAGGTCTCTACAGAGTCCCAACATGTTTAGGAGAGTTTATTTTTCAAAAAACCCAAAAATATGAGTTTCTAAATTTTTTCTACGTTAGATGATTGATCAGAAACTTGGGCGATTGATCGGGCTACACAGTTTTTTTTCTTCCTTTTGGACCTTTGCTCAATAAATCACTTATAACTTTTTTGTTCGGTGTTCGTTTTGCTTACCATTTGTCGCATTGGACTCTAGACTTCCACGCCTATGCAATGACATAAGGTTTGCTCATAGATTCTTCATACATTTTTGTTGGTGCCTCTTTAAAGTTGTGCCAATTTACAAATCAATATATGTGTATTTAAATGGTCCTATGTGTGTACAAAACTTATATGACATGTGTAAAAATTTTAAGTGTGACATGTGTACAGTAATATATGTGTCATGGTGTGGGGCGTTACAGTTTTGCTTTGTTTAATTTCTTAGAAACAAGGTTTTACAAAAGAGAAATAAGTTCTGTAAATAAACTCGAATACTTAGCATTGTTTTTTTTTTTTTTTTGTGTTTAAGTTCTTAGATTTGTTTGGTTATAGTTTTGCAAGGAATCATACTAGTTTTGATTTGTTTAAAACTCTTAAAGTATGTTTTTGTAAGAAAAAAATAAAGAGAACCATGTGTGATATTTCGTTTATCATCCGTCTAGGTTTTCTAATGATTTTGATCTCTGTTTTGTAAAAGTATATAAATGTCTACTCAATTTTGATTCATTCTATGTTTCTAGAGTAATTGTTTTGTAAGATTAACCTGTTTTGGATGAACTTTTTCAAAGCATTCTTAGAAAATATGTTTTTTAAAGATTCTTTAAAGAGTTTTAACATGCAAATTAGTAAAGATATGTGCTTAGGTGGTTCAGACTCTTTTTTGCTTCAAAGGATATGAATGATTAGAATGATTTTATATTACTTGAATGATTTGATTTGTCTTGCTATAATATCGGTTATTTTTCTGTAAAGCATATGTATTTATTTAAAAAAAATATTTGTTTCTCTGTATGTTTATAAAATTTTAGTATTACAGCCTATTGTCACGGACTCAAATAGTCCCACATCGACTGTGTACTGGGCAGGTTCTGGGTTCTTAAGTGGGGGTAGGCAGCACCTAAAATGACTAGTCATTTTGGGTTGGCAAGCGCCCTCTGTGACAGTGGTATCAGA
>JAOXJP010151611.1:0-27116 GCA_025762735.1 Platanus orientalis | reverse complement strand
CCCCCCCCCCCCCCCCCCCCCCCCCCCCCCCCCCAGCAGCGGGTGGAAAAGACTCTGCTGATTTGCTATCAACAATAATGTCATTTATAAAGAGCACAAGACTTGAGAAATTGGCTTGGATTTGAGGATGCAAAATAGGGACCCTACCCTCCTCCTATTTAGGTATGCCTTTGGGTGTTCATTATAAGTTGAAGGTGATGTTGGATCCCCTTGATGGGAGAATTTCTTTGAGATTGGATTCTTGGAAGACCCCTCTCCTCTCAAAGGGAGGGAGATTGACATTGATAAAAACTACCTCGGCGGCCATTCCAAATTATTTCCTTTCTCTTTTTACGATTTTGACGTCAGTGGCTAACAATATTGAAACGAAATTTAGGAACTTCCTTGGGACTGATGAGCCAAACCATCACATAAATCATCAGGTATGTGGGAGAAGATTTGTATGCTGATTAGCAAAAGTGGTATGGATATTAGAAATCCAAGGTGTCATAATAAAGCGATTTTGAAAAAGTGACTTGGGAGATTTGGTTCTGATAGCAATAACTTATGGCATAGGGTGGTAGTGGCTGGGAGGATGTTTGATTTGGTGAGGTGAATTTTAGGGAGAGATTTGGTAATATCTATTGGTTGGTCGTGGATCTTTTGGTGTTGGTGGTGGATTCTTTTGATGTGAGGGGGGGGGGTGTGGGAGTCTAGGATGCATCGTAAGTCGTAACCTAAATGATAGGGAAATGAATGAGATGTTGAGTTTGTTGGAAACTTTGATGAATGTTAGCTCAGTTCCTAACAATGATGATGCGTGGCTATGGACTCTAAACAATAAGGGTTTTTTCATTGCCAAATCTTTGAATGGTCAGATGGTGAATGCTAGTGATGTCAATTTTCCCCAAAAAGGCATTTGGAACCCAGACATCCCGTCTAAAGTGTCCTCCTTTCTTTGAAATGATTACCTAGATAAAATTCTTACTTTTAATCATCTTCAAAACAGAAGATGGAACTTGACTAATAGACGTGTCATGTGTATGAGGGAGGAGGAATCGTTAGACCACCTCTTCATTCGTTTCCGTATGGCCTCTAGGATGTAGAATTTCTTTCTTTCGAATCTCCAAATCGCTTAGGTATTGTTGAAATACCTTAAGGATTTGATCAAAGCCTGATGGATTAGGGATTATAAGAGATTCCCTTCCTTCATTTGGTGTGCCTTACCAGGGGCCATTTGTTGGGGGATATGGAAAAAAAGGAATAAGCAGATCTTTGAGGATAAGTGTAGGAATCATGAGGCATTGATGCTCTATATTCTCAACCTCCTCTTTGATTGGGTTTCTACATGGGCTGAGTTAGAGTGGGTTTCTTTGTGGTGTGCAAACTTGTAATTTTGTTTTGTTTCGCTGTTTTTTTTTTTTTTTTCTCTTTCTTTCTTTCTTTGTTGTTCATTTGTCTTCTTTGGCATCACCTGCCTGTGATCCCTTTGTGTCTGTCTTGTTTTTCTTCTTTTGAATAAAGATTCATTTTCTCTCTCAAAAAAAAAAAAAAACTGGTCGGATATTTCACAAAAACTTTTGACTGGTATTTACACGGATTTGATTGTTAAGTCAGATATAATGCAACTATCAAAACAAAGTAGGAAACAACTTACAGTTTTGGAAGTTAATATTTGAGCCCCTGACAGGGGAGAGGACCCCTAAGAGAGTCTTCCACACTCCTGGAGGCTTTGCACCAGTTTTCACCTCTTTAAATGCCTGACATCAGATAAACAAACTAACAGACTAAGTAACTATCTCTAAACTGATATTTTAGCAGCAAAATTGGGCACACTTTCAAAGTTTAGATTTAACATTTGAAAGCTTGAACAAAATTGATCTGAGAAAATCATCAAAGTAATAATAATAAAATAAAATAAAAACTTCAGAAGAAAAAGAAGAAGCCAATGATAGCAAATGTAATGCAGCAACAAAGAAACCAATCCCTCAAAAATACTAACAGTATATTTCCAGTTTCTTGTAAACTTGCATCACGATAATTTTGTTCCCCATGTAGGATAATAAGGCATTTCCCACTTTTGTGTTCCACACTTGTTTCTTTTCTTAGTCAGGAAACTAAAAGCATAAAAGTATTAATTATCATAGTGCAATACCTGCATACGGGTTCTCGCCAGTTCCATAGGATAGCAAGAAATGCAAGCTAATGAGCGTGCTGCTGAGCCAGCAACTAAGGGAGCATATGGCGTTAAGTTTGGAGCATTCTGGGTTGTAAATTCCTCAATCCAGTTGCGGAAAAGATCGTAGCAAGGCAAGTATATCCCCACCTGGTTGACCATTCCAAAAATCATTGACAACTAGTAGAAGTTTGCTTAAAAAATATACATTAACTATATTTTGTATCCCCTTCTCCTATCAGGGCCTTTTCACAGGAGCTAGCCATCAGAGACCCAGTCCAGGATGTTTTACGGTTTTCATACCACTCTCCCTGATCAGCAATCACTGATCAGTAGAGATACATTGATACAGAATCAATCCCCAAAAGGATTGTAATAGATTCGAAAATAATACGTAAGGAAGAAACTTACAGTTGGTACAGCCAGTGCTAAGCCTGCATTTGTGCCTCTCCACAGCCTCGCAAATCCTTCCTGCATAAAACTCTCTCCAGTGAAATATCTGAAAAGCATTTAAAATGTACTGCTGAACACAAAGATGGGCAATTACATAACAACAAAACCACATATACTTAATTGTTTACTTTACACATATACTACTCAACTCAACTCAACAAGGCCTGATCTCAACTACTTGGGGTAAGTTATATGAATCTTGTTCTGCCATTTGACACTATCTTAGGCCGTAACTATGTCCTGGCAGAAGGTTGAAACAGTGAATTTTGCAGATTGATATTTAAATGGTTTTGGCAAGGTTTTATGCCAGCTGTAAACTTGACACAGCTCTCCTCATTTATCCGGGCTTGGAACCGCAATGCAAAAATCAGTCATGGAGTTTTTATACATACTATATTGAATAATTTCAATCTACTTGATTAATATAGTATAATTTTCTCTGTAATATTCTTTTGAGGACTTTGATCTATGCTTGTAATGCACAGCCTGATCCCAAATCAAGGTCATTACATGCAAGCCCAACACAACCAAAAGGTTGGTCTGGGTTAATCAAGTATGGGTTGAGCACGGCCCAAGTCACACCCTTAATGGTTAAAGCCCTGAAAACCCTCTCCACGGTGACAGCAGAGAAAACACCAAAAATGTAAGATTTTCTCAGTCTATTACTTCTTAGTTTGTAAGTATGAGCTTAAAGCTTTACCAGCAGATGCTGAACAGTGTTTTCAAGGCAATCTATTTCCAGGTTCATAATTCCTATTTTTATTTTACCATTTAATGGTAGTCTAGTCAACTGTTGTTCAAAGGAAATATATATATATATATATATATATATTGATAACCAAAAAATTAAAAAACTACCCTTTTCATATTATATATAATAAACGATTTCAGGACACTATCTGAGATCACATTTTTTTACAATTAAACATTTTTTCCACACAGTTTATAAGTGGTGAGAACTCTCTGCCAAATGCTTTTGAGAGGGTTGGCAGTGGAACAAACTGCTGAGATAGTAAATCCTTTTTTGTCAGTCCATCTGTCTAATCCAGTCTGGACTTAATAAGATAAGCATGAAATCCCCATGTGGATGTGTGACATTGGAATTTGGCTAATAGATATTTGTTGTGCATGTGTGAGGAGGAGTCGGTGAATCATCTATTCATCCATTGTCAGTTGTGAGGAAGGTTTGGGTGTTCTTCCTAGCTTATCTTAACATTCCTTGGGTTTTCCCTTCCAGTTTCAGGGACCTTATCAATGGTTGGTGGCTTAGAAAGTTGGAAGGCATTCTTAAGACTATTTGGTCAGTTCTTCCAGGTGCCATTTGTTGCAAGGTTCAAAATGTTGGTGTCGGTAGAAATATCGGTTAAGCCAAAATAAGACATATATTGGAAATGTCAGAAATATCAAAAAGAAATATTGTAAAAATCATGGAAACTTAAGAAGCATATTCTAATATAATTACATATGCACAAGAAAACAAATAGATTCATTAGGAATGATAGTTTATTTTAATACACTTGTATTTTAATATTTTTTTTAAATACACATGTATACATAATGGTAGACAAAAATATTATAATCTAACCGTATAAGCATAATGGAACAAGTAGATTCTCTTCATTTTCTTCTTTCTTATCTTCACTTTCTTCTTCTCCCTCCTTTTACTTTTTTTGAAATTTATCGTTTTGCATATAATTTTTTATCATAACAACACAATGTTGATATTAGGAAATAATACACTGTGAAAGGGGAATATTCGCTCAAACACACTAACATCGTACATCATGTTGACCAAAAAATGAATTTTTATAATGTACTTAATGTTTCGTGTCGGTATATAAATATTTCGTGCCGGTCCTGGTAGACATGGACATATGTCGAAAGATATTTCGAGATATCTGATACCATGTTGTGGAGCCGGCAAACGAGATCTGAACAACCATAGGGATGAAAGTCAGAAGGAGGTCCATGAAGACTTCTTCAGCTAAATCACCATGGAGATGCTGACATCAAGTTGGTAGAGGTTAATTCCATATTAATGACCTTGGAGATAATAACTCGAATCAAGTTTAGCTTGGTAATAGGTGAGAAGGTTTCGAAACAATCGACCCATAGATCGAACCATGGCCAACAACAAGATGGGCCTTATAATGATCAACAGAGCCATCTAGCAGGTATTTTAGATAATGGGACTAAATTTCAAGTAGAGTTCCTTTCTAAGGCATGCATCTCTTCCACTATTGCATGTGTTCGGTTAGGATGAGACAAAGCTTCCTTAAGGTTCCAAGGTAGGGGAATAGAGGAAATGACATGAGCAAAGGACTTATAAGAAGATAGCATTTTGTATGAAACAAAATTAATGATAGGAAAAGAAGTACATGTGTGTTTAGCCTTACAAAGAACAATAGGGAGATCAGAAGCAGAAGTAAGAGGATCCTTACTAGGAGAGGTGGAGGCAACTGGTCCTGTACCTGTACCTTTAGATCGGTGATGATATACCATAACAAATTTAGGAGAGGAAGAAGATATGGGAATGCAGAATCAGAATCAAGAACGGTAACAGGAAGGGGAAGAAACTCCCTCTATCGCAAAGAGAGATCTTGTAAGGAGTTACTATTCTTAGAATAGTAGAAAACATCCTCAAATAAGGTAAAATCCTTAGAGACATTACTTCTATGAAACAGGGTCATAACATTTATACTCCTTTTGGGACGAAGAATTGTTGTTTTTCTTTCTCTAAAAGCTTTACCTTTTTGATTAATTTTCTTGAAAATACAAATCTGAAACATGAACCACCCATGATCACCATATGAAATTTTAGGATTTAAATCAAGTAAGATTAATGAAGAACACCTCAATCGATTGAACCGGACATTAGATGATAATCCAACTAATCTCAGCATTCACACCTTCTTGAGGGTTTTTACAAGCTTCTCTACATCATCAACAACAACAACAAATAGCCTTATCCCAACTATTGGGGGTCGGCTACACGAATCCTGTTCTGCCATTCCGCTCTGTTTAGGGCCATATCTGCCATTAAATTACAAGTTGCCATGTCCCTCCTTCTTGAGGGTTTTCCAACCATCTCTACATCAAAAAAGACTATAAGTCTCTCCCTTAATGTGGGTAAAGACATTTATAGTTTAGAGAAGCCTAAGAAACCTTAAGGGTTGTGGGATCCTAATGGGATTATCATCTTTGGGTTGTGGGGCCCAATAACCCAAATTTAAATTTAAATTGCATTAAGCTAACTATATTTTCAATAATTACAAACTGGCACACCATTAATCGTAATAATGCCTTGTAACACATTGCAACCAATCCCCAAAGTTAAGAAAATAGCAACGGGGCCTTTTCTTACAGATATTTCACAAATATGTTCTTCCGCTTCACAATTTTCCCTGACCATTAACCCCTACCTGTAAACCTTACTCTTGAACCTAATTCAGCAACCACTTGAAAAAAAAGGGTACAAAGTTGATAAAACTATTTGTAGTCTGGATGTAAAAATTGTCAAGTATCAACACATCCTATTTGTATTTGGAGGCAACCCACTGTTCCCTCTTTTCCAATTCATGTCCTGCTTGATAGTTGTTCTCTTACATTTCTGAAGCCAGGCTAGTAAGAAGGAAAATGTGGCTTCCAGCATAACAATGACTCTTTGGTCCAGAGTCCACAATCATATTGACTATCGCTACTCTTCAGTTCCTGTTGACTGATCCAAGCTGCAATCTTCAAGATGCCCTTTTATCTGTCCTCACAAACAGTTAATTACTGTTATTCACTAACCATAGAAGAATCATCCTTACGTATGTTTTTATTGTTTACTCACATGCCATATGTTTGATTTATCTGTGTTGAAAAGATTATATGATTCGTATAACAGATAGATTTGACCTAGTTTTGTAGTTAAATAAGTTGTTTACTGCCAGTAATATATAAACTGTATTGCCTTAATAACACTCAATATTTTTATTTTTTACCCCCGCCTAGTTAGGGGAAAGTTCTTTTTGAACTAGTGTATATATGTTTTGAATTTAAAAATTACTGTGATAATCTGGGTTGGTGCTCATCATCTTAGCGAGAGTGAGACTAAACTTTTAAGCTGGAGCTTGAATGACATTCCTTTTTTTGATAAAGATGGATGGCAAAGCTGATATCTGCAATCTTTGGGTAATCTTTGAGTGTGTTGTTCTTTATGGGGATCCTATTTATTTATTGCAGATTATCTTATCCCAAGAAAAAAACATTCAGAGACTCAATGAACTCGTGCGGAGTCTTCGGGAACAGTTGCTACAATGCAGGGGCATCAATGATACAAGGAATGGCACTGTAACCCCTTCGACTGAAAATGTATATGAGCTTGAGCGTCAGCAGATTTTGGAGGACTGATCAAGGAACTTACAGGTCTGTCAGTGTGTTTGGTATTTTTTTAGTAGTAATACCTTTCCTCTCTGTCCAAGTAACTGGCTTCACTTGGAGGTTTTCTTCAATGTAAACATTTCACATTATTACAATTGACCTAAATGTTAAACAATATCAATTCCCCATTGCCTATGGCCAATCTTTTATTGACTGATGAAGTCCATTTGTTCTAGAGGGGTACTTTTATCTTCTGCAACACTGGCTAATCTTATTGTAATTTATCTCAAGATCGTAGTGAAACAGGTAAAGTAGATGACAGTATGGCTCATTTGTGATGCATGCGTATAAAACATCGTTATTGTTTTTTGCATGCTGTTTGAAGATAACACCTTTATTTTATAGTTCATCTACTTAAAAGTTGAGCAAATTTTATAGGTATGGATAAATGGAACAATAATTTGATGATTATTAATCTCTAAAATGAATGTAACCTTTATTGCTAATTTAGCTTTGCCCCAGTTACCATAAGAGAATATGAGGGGGTTAGAACTTAGAAGTTTAGTTTCCTGAAGCCAAGGTAAAAGAGGCAATATTAGTATGGAGAAGGATTAATATCCTAGGCCTGATGGTTTCTTAATGCTATTCTACCGAAAATGTTGGGACATAATCAAATTTGATCTGTTAATAGTCATTCAAGAGTTTCATGAGAGAGGGATAATCAACGAGGGAAAATGCAGCATTCAATGTCTTCATTCCCAAAAAGGAGGGTGCAAAGGAACTAATAAATTTTCGATCCATCACTCTTGGGAGAAGCTTTTACAAGATTATATCGGAAGTTCATTCCATTAGATTGCGGGTGGTCATGGATGACATAATTTCAACACTTAGGGTGCTTTTGTTAGGGGAAGGAAATTGCTGATGGAATCTTAATAGCTAATGAATGTGTGGAACTGAGAAAGAAATCCTTTCAGCTGAGATTGGTTTGTAAAGGGGACTTAGAAAAATCCTATGACATGGTTGGTTGGGAGTGTCTCCAATGGGTGCTCAAGAGGAAAGGATTTGGTGGAAAATGGCTCAGGTGGATAATGGGTTGCATTGAACATTTGTACTTCTTTGTTATGATCAACGGGATGCTAAATTTTTTTTTTTTTGGGATCATCTAGAGGGGTGAGACAAGGCGATCCCTTATCGCAACTTCTATTTTCCCTGGTAAGGGATGTCCTTAGTGCACTTTTACATCGTGCAAAAAGTGAAAAGGCTAATATTGGGACTCAGTAACTGAGAGACCATTCTACCATTGATGCAATACCAATAAATATCCAATATTCAGTTACAGGGGTATTTTGTGTATTATAGGTCTAAATTTTTTTGTTTGCCAACTAATTTTAATTTTGTTAATTTTAGGTTAATCTAGCTTAGTTTCTTGTCAATCATTTTAAGAGTTTTTATTTATTTCCAAAAAGAAAAGGTTTTACTTATTTTAAAGAAGTGGAATATCTATTTCCGTCGGTTTTCTTTAGGCCTTCTTTTTGGAGGTCAAAACTTACTCGTTTGGCTTGATTTTGGTGTCATTTGAAAGGTTATTTAATTATATTTCCAACAAGCCCATGATTTTGGAAATCTAGTGTGATTTGGTAAAGTTTTTTATGGTCAAAACAATGGCAATGTATCAAAATATGATGGGATTTGTGTTTTTCAAAGCCCTACTTTTACGAGGAGTCTCTTTAGGTAATTTTTAATTAGGAGTATTAGGGTTTGTTTATAAGTATGGAAGAGATGGAGTGGTGTAACAGAGACAAGAATACTCCTAATAAATGAAACTTTATTTTGGTTTTGAGGTTCCAACTTTCAACCATATGAAATCCTAGGTAAGTTTTCTCTCTTTTCTTGAATTCTTCTTAATTCTTGTTCTTTCTTGATCATCATCATCTTCTTATTTTTCTTCTTAATCTTATTATTCTTTCTCCACCTTTCTCTTCTTTCTTTGAATCCTTTTATATTATTTTTCTTCTTAAACATTTACAGAAATTCTAATTTTTTGATTTCTTAATTTCTTAATCTTTTCCTTGAAAAAACCCATAACCATATTTTATTTTAGTAAATCAAAACCCCACCTTTCAACCCACCACTATTCCTAGTAGTTCAGGATTTTATTATTATTATTAATATTAGCATTATTATTATTATTATTTGAGATAGAGATAAAGAAAATTGATAGAAAAAGCGAGCAAGAACAAGAACACACAAACAAACAAACAAACAAAGCATTCATTAGGGCGGTGAGTAAAAGAAAAACAAAAAAGGAAAACAACAAGACGAACAGAACATAAACAAAAAGGCCAACACTAGACTATCCCATCCTTAAACTTGACCCAATTCGAATAAAAAAACCCTTGAGAAAACAGATTCCCACTCCCTAAGAGCTCATAAACACGAACACAAAGACGGTCATGGGTGGGCACCTTATCCTAAAAAATACACATATTTTTCTCCTTCCACACAATCCAACAAATAGCCCCAAAAAGAAAACCCCAAATAACGTCAGCAAAGCCTCCCAACTCATTGGATCCCCAACCAAAGAGGAGGTCTTTAAGATGGTTTGGGAAGACCCGAGCAATATTTGGATGAGTGAGGAAGAAAATCCAAATATCCCAAACCAACTGACAACGGAAATCCTCATCCCTTAAACAAATAACATATATGTTAGCCAGATTCCAACATCTACTCTTCAAATGGTTGAGAGTAAGAATTTTATCCAAAAAGTTGGTCCATATAAAGAAATTAACCTTTAAAGGAATTTCACGAGTCCAAATAGCCTTGTAAGGGTAACACAATATATCCACATGAAGCAACCCAACATAGAATGATTTAGTGGAGAACTGACAATTAGAACTTAGCCCCCAGATCAGCCTATCTCTCTCACCCAAAGCTAACCTGCAATCTTCCAAGCAACCTAAAAGCTTCAACCATTCCTCACATTCCCAATCATTGAGGTTTCCACGAATTCTAGGACACCACACCCCCTCCCTCCTATTCTCAAAGTTATTGACCACTCGACTCCTGACATTGGAAGCCAACCGAAAGATATTAGGGAAACCCATCTTGAGGGGAGAATTGTGACACCACGGATCCTTCCAAAAGCGAAAATCATCTTCCAAACCCACATTAAGGCTAGTAAACCACCTAAAGAGAGCCTTATGCTGGATTTTTTTTTTTATAAAAGGATAATATATTAAAGCCAAGCACAAGGACGCAACAAACTACAAGAAGCATAAGACATGCTAGCCTCCAGAAAAAAAGAAACTAAAAGCGAAAGAAAAGAGTCCCAATCGAAGACCCAAGCTTGAAAAGAAGGCCAATCCCCATTAAACGCCACAAACAGCCAATCAAAAGAGTAGCATCGATGAGAAGGTAGGCCGATCTGGATTTGTCTTAAAAAATCCTCCCATTCCTCTCTTCCCACACACTCTAGCACAGAGCCGACGGGATCAAATTCCACAAACACCTCCCCAACTTGCTCCCCCTTTTGGTGAATTAGCCAGGCCAACAAGAAAACAAACTCTTTATAGAGTTCAGTTGAACCCACATCACCCCAAAGCGACTCAAAAAGAAAGCCCAAAGAGGCCCGACCCATAGGTAATGAAGAAACAAATGCTCTGAGGATTCTGCTGTTGCACAACACAAGCTACACATGTTTGGAATCACCAATCCCCTCCTCCTCAACTTGTCAATCATCGGTGCTTTGTCCCACCAAAGCTCCCATATGAGGAAAGAAACCTTCAATGGAATAGCCTTATTCCAAACACAGACACCTGGATTAGCCACCTCAACCTGAGTGCAAAGAGCATCATACATAGAACCAACAAAGAAGCCATTCTCCTCATCAGGAGACCAAATCATCTCATCCTGCCGCTCCGAGTTCCCCACCACATAACCCTCACAACGTGTCCATCAACTGACCCATCTCCCCAATCATTCAGATTCCTACGAGGCTGAATGTTACAGGAGCAAAACACCCTAGATCTAATCATATAATTCTTCACAGAGCCCCACTTATCCACCGTTAAACTATAGCAAGATGGGAAGAGATTACACATTGGCTCCCTCTCATACCAAGAGTCATGCCATAACCTCACCCACTCTCCATTGTTGACTTTAAACCAGATAAACCTGAAGAAAGGCTCCAACCCTTTGCAAATTTCCTTCCACACACCGCACCCTTCGGATTCCCAGAGCACCACCTTAACCACTCCTCTCCATATCAGGCAGCCACTACCTCTCTCCACATGGCATTCTTTTGCAAGCCGAACCTCCATAACCATTTACAAAGAAGAGATATGTTTGTCTCCTGCAAGGATTTAATGCCCAAACCCCCTTGATCCAACGGCCTGCAAATCTCTTCCAACCAACCCAATGGATTTTCCTCAACCCCACAGAAGACCCCTAAAGAAAATCCCACCTAATTCGCTCAAAATGGTTGAGAACAGAATGCAGAGCCTAAAAGATGGAAAGGAAATACATAGGCATGCTCGAGAGGACACTCTTCAACAAAACCAATTTATCTCCCATAGAAAGATAATGCCTTTTCCAACTAGCTAATCTCCTTCCTACCTTCTCGAACACCGAGTTCTAGATATCTCTAGAGGACGAATTTTCCCCAAAGGCAACCCAAGATAAGATATTGGGAGCGGAGCAGGGACAAAGCGCACCCTAAGAAAGCGGCAACCTCTTCCTAGGAGGGGAAATCACCAACAGAACTGACGTAAGACTTTGCCTAATTCACCTTCAATCTGGTAGCTGCTTCCATGATAAAAAGAATGCACCTCAAATTTCTCATCCCTTCTATATCTGCTTTCAACAAGAACATGGAGTCATCAGCAAATTGGATGACGGGAACAGTTGGCCCTCCCCTAGGAATAGTAAAACCCTCAATAAGGCCCACAACAAAAGCCTTAGAAACCATACGGCCCAACAAATCTACCACTAATATGAAAAGGTAAGGTGATAATGGATCCCCTTGCCTCAACCCACGGCTACCTTTGAAGAAGCCTTTCGAAACACCATTCACCATAATCGAGGACGGGGAAGAAACGCAGATTTTTATCCAATTCCTCCATTTAACTCCAAAACCCATCATACCAAGAACCCAATTCAGGTAACCCCAATTCACATGATCATAAGCTTTCTCCTTGTCAATTTTACAAACGATCCCAACCCAATTAGCCTTCCTCATTACATCAATGTATTCATTAGTCAGCAACGAGCAATCTGTGATTTGTCTACCTGGTAGAAAAGCAAACTGATTTGTGGAAATGACACTCCCCAGAGTAGTCTTGACGCGAATAGACAACATCTTGGCCAATAGCTTGTACAAACAGCCCACCAAACTAATTGGATGAAAGTCTTTACTGAGAGCCACCCTTTTCTTCTTTGGGATAAGTGAAATGAAAGTTGCACTCAAAGACTTACACCATTGATCCTACGCATGGAAAGCCTCAAAAACAACAAAAACCTCCTTGCCCACTACATCCCAACACACCTTGAAGAATAAAGGAGGAAACCCATCTGGGTCCGATACCTTGACATCCTCCATACTGTTGAGAGCACACATGATTTCCTCCTATGAAAAAGGTCTCTCCAGCCAATTCTTTTGCACCTCATCAATGCCATCAAACTCCACACCTTCCAAAGACGGACGACAAGGCATTGGATCAAAGAACAAGTTTGAATAATAATACTCGATTTCATCACAAATCTTCCTTTGGTCATAAATCCACTCCCCATCCACCATCAACCTCAAGATCGTGTTGGAAGGCCTCCACCAACTTGCCATCCTATGGAAGAATTTAGTGTTTCTGTCACCCTCCTTAAGCCATGTCACTCTTGATTTTTTGTCTCCAAGAAATTTTCTTCATTCTCAATAGTCTATTATATTTCTGCTCAACCTCCATTTTCACCCTCAACTCCCCCATAATCAGCTCATCCACCATACCTTTCTACTCCAGATCCTCAATCTTCTTCAACTCAACCCTTTTGCGGGTTTTGAGATTCCCAAATTCCTCGTTTTTCCATCACACAATGCATTCTTTAAGTATCTTTAATTTTTTAGCAAACTTAAAACTAACCGTCCCCTCCACAATCCTTTCAGTCTCTCCTAGAAACCTGGATATTCCAACCACTTGATCTCAAATCTAATTGGACGTAGACCAAACTTAGCCGACTCCGTGCGCAGCAAAATGGGAATGTGATCAGATCCCAAACTAGCAATAGCCTCTTATGACCACCAATGATTCTGTTCCAACCAATCCTCAGAGAACAAGAACTAATCCGAACAACTACAAGCCTGCTGCTCTTGATTATTAGTCCATGTATAGGTCACACCTCCTAGGGGGAGGGTCTACCAATTTGAACTCCTGATTAAAATCATTAAATTGTCGCACTTGACTTGTCAACCTCATTGCCCCCCGACGCTCCCCCGGATACCTTTCCATGTTAAAATCACCCCTAATGCACCATGGCACTTTCCAATCAAACTGAATTCTGCCCAATTCCTCCCTAAGCTGATCTAGACCACACGAGCCATAAACCCCGGAGAACGTCCTTAGACTCTCCTCCTCCTTATATTTAAATAAAACAGAGGCAGAGACCTCCCCAATTCGATGATCTACCATCTCAAACACCAAAGAATCCCAAAGAACTAAAATCCCTCCCAATCTCGTAGCCGCTGGTCTATGAATGAAGTCAAAGGAATTCCTACCCCAAAGATCTCTCGTCATCTTTCTATCAATTATTTGAAGCTTTGTTTCTTGTAACTTAAAAACATTAATCTTCCACCGTTTCACAACATCCTTAACCGCCCACTGCTTCTCCTCCCACCCGAGACCCCTAACATTCTAGGAACAAATGCTCGTCTTCATCATAGGACACTGACTGGTATCTCCCCGTTCTTCCCCTTCTCTCCCTGCCTCTCTCCTCCTTCTCATATTGAATATCAGAATGCAAGTTTTTTGGCTTGCGAGAACCCTAATTACCTGAGTATCTTTTGTTGCTACCTCTACCTCTCTGAGGACTCCAGCTCCTCTCAATCTCCCAAAAGGAGTCCTCAACCTGCTACAACTTCCAAATTCCAACTCCATGCAAACTGCCACACTCCCTAGGTTCCCACTCTGAATTACACATGTACTTAGTAACAATGACCTTTCTTCACAAATAATCATACTCCTCCCCAAACCTCCAAAGCCACTTCCACAATAGAGCCAAATTATGATATTTAATCTTTTTGATACCAAGGCCTCCATGCCCATTTTTAATACGACGACAAATAGAACTCTATTCAATTAGGTAGAACCTTCTATGCTCAATCAAATCATCCCATAATTTTTTTTTTTTGAAACGAGCCGTAATCTTATTTTCCATAGACACTGGAATCGTGAAAAGCGAGATATAGTAGTTGGGAATACTTTTTTTTTAGGTAAAATAAGGAATTTATTAAAAAAGGAAAGCAAAGAAGGCAAACGTCACCAAGAAGGTGAAAAGAGAAGGGCAAGAAAAGGAAAAAACCAAGAAAACAAGCACCCCTTACAACACCTCAAACTAAAAGGAAAACCAGCCCACCTCAAGAAAATCAGCCTAATTGAGACCCAATCAAACAAGAGCTTGTAGATATACGACGTCAACTCTGTTTGATTTCGTACTCTCCCAAAAAAAATCCTCGCATTCCTCTCTTTCCACAACCCCCAACAAATGACACTGTGAAGAACCTACAAAATAATGTTATGGAAACCATATAGATCTTTAACTTCCCAACCCAGGGTCAAATCCTAGAACTAACCAGGGAAAGACCAAGCCATACTGAGTTGAGAAAGGAAGAAGCCCCAAATCCTATAAGCAATAGAGCACTGAACAAAAAGATGATTAATCGATTCATCCTCATTCCAACACAACACACATCTATTTGTCAAATTTCACCCTCTACTCTGGAGGTGATTAAGAGTAAATTTTTTTTATCAAAGTAAGCATTCCACATAAAGAAAGAGACTTTTGATGGAATACCCAGGATCCAAATGCCTTTGTGGGGAAACAGCTTCGGCCTTGAATTAAGCAACT
This sequence comes from Platanus orientalis, assembly GCA_025762735.1. Taxonomy (NCBI): domain Eukaryota; kingdom Viridiplantae; phylum Streptophyta; class Magnoliopsida; order Proteales; family Platanaceae; genus Platanus; species Platanus orientalis. Next base: position 12,034 of record JAOXJP010151611.1, on the reverse strand, counting down.
CATTATAAAAGGATTTAACAGTAAAGAACCCACCCTTTCTTAGAAATGCTCCAATTCCTAATATCCGTCTTACTGTTGTCTAGTCTGAAATTCTTTAAGACGCTCAAAACTCTAACTAACTCCTCTAACTCCCAATCATATACATTACGCCTCAAATTAGGATTCCACACAAAACGCTTACAATCAAAAGACTCTGCAACAGTCGCCTTAGAATCCACTGCCAAGGAAAATAAACTATTGAATTTGTCTTTCAAACTAGTCTCACCCACCCAGATATCCTCCCAAAACTTGATCTCTAAACCCAATCCCAATTTAAAGCGAATAAACTTCCAAAACTCCTCCTTCATAGCCAAGATAGATTTCCAAATCCCACACCCATGTCTAACCCACACCTCCTTAGATACCCACTCAAAAAGAACACCAAAATGGGCCACCACCACACTCCTCCATAAACTATCTCTATCCATCCCGAAGCGTCATAACCATTTAGCAAAGAGTGCCCTATTATGGTAAATTAACTTTCTAAATCCAAGCCCACCATTTTTCATCGGAGTGCAAATAGTCTTCCAATCAACAAGGTGAAAATGGTGACTATCAGGGCCATCATTCCACAAAAAGTTTCTAAACATTGCTTCAGTTTTATTGGCCACCGAAATTGGGATGGTGAATAGAGAAATAAGATAATTCGAAGTTAACATCAAGGTAGATTTAACTAAGGTCATTCTCCCACCTTTTGAAAGCATATGGGCTTTCCACAAGTCCAATTTACCGACAATTCTCTCAATTGTCCTATTCCAAACCCTATTGGATTTGAAATTTTCCCCCAACGGTATACCTAGATACGAGGAAGGAAGAGTCATAATCTTACAACCTAAAACCTAAGCCAAATTATCAATCTCTGAAACCTCCCCCACTTGAAACATCTCACTTTTAGCCAAATTAATCTTTAAACCCGACACCACTTCAAAACATCTAATAATGCATCTTAAATAACCAATTTAGAGAACATTAGTATCACAAAATTAGTGTCATCAGCAAACTGTAAGTGAGAAACTATGACATCACCATTCCCCACCTTAAATCCTGAAATATAATCCATCTTCGCTTTTTGAATCATTTTACTCAGCACTTCAGTCACCATAATAAACAACAAAGGGGACAAAGGATTACCTTGTCTCAAGCCTCTTGAGCTCCCAAAAAAACCAGCCGGAGAGCCATTGACCAACATGGAGAAGGTCAATCTAATACAATAAAAAAATCCAGCTTCTCTATTTGGTCCCAAAACCTATTCGAAGCAAGATATAGTCCAAAAAATTCCAGTTCACTCAATTATAAGCTTTCTCTATATCCAATTTACAAATCACCCCAATTTTCCCAACCAATCTCCTATCCTTAATACACTCATTAGCAATAAGCACATTGTCCAAGATTTTTCTTCCTTAAATGAAAGCACTTTGAGGCTATGAAATAATACTTTTCATGACCACCTTGAGTCTAGAGGTCAAAACCTTAGCAATAATTTTGTAGACACTACTAAGCAAGCTAATGGGTCTGAGAAATCTTTCATTTCCTTAGCATTGTGCTTCTTAGGAATCAAGGCAATAAAAGTATTATTTAAATGATCATAGAATTACTCTGATTCATAAAATTCTACAAAGACTTTTATAAGATCTGCCTTAATAATATCCCAACATTTTTTTAAAAAGAAATCGTAAAACTGTCAGTCTTTGGTGTCTTATCACCTTTCATCTTGAAAATTGTCTAATGAACCTCCTCCGAAAAAGACAACTCTAAGAAAATTTTATTCTGAATAGAGATACGATCAAACGTCATTTCATCCAATGAAGGCCTAAAAGAAGCCTCCTCCTTGAAAAGCTTTGTATAGTAAGACTTCACTTTAGCTTTAATAATCATATGATTTTTAGTCGGCATCCCATCAATCAGAAGCTCATGGATATCATTAAGATTCATACGATGCGAAGCCACCAGATGAAAGAATTTAGTATTCCGGTCCCCCTCCCAACTAATCCTAGATCTCTATCTCCACAAAGTTTATTCCTAAATTGCCAAGACTTAAAACTCCCTCCTTAATAAATCTCTGGCCATTCTCTCATCCCGCGAGAGATTACCCTCTTATTTGGCAAGATCTAACAACCTTATACTCTTAAGACAACCGTTCATTTCAATTTTAAGAGAATCCACTAAATCTCTATTCCACGCCTTCAACCTACCCTTTAGGCCTTTTAGCTAAGGGTAAAGTTCCTATTAGCGGAGCCAACAAAGCTCACACAATTCCATTCCTTCTCGACAACCTCAAGAAAATCCAGACAAAGGAATCACATTTCCTCAAATTTAAAAGGCCTGGGACCACCCATACGAAGGGAAGGCATCAGCAAAATGGGATAATGGTCTAACGTATAGTGAGGAAGAGCCACTTGGATCCTTCTCAAGAATAAATCCTCCCAACCCGCACAGAAAAGGAAACGATCTAATCTACCAAGGGAGGGACACTCTGAAAAGTTAGACCACGTATACTTTGCCCCCTTCAACGGACCATCCATCAAACACCATCTCTCAATAAAGTCACCAAACATTTCCATGCTTCTATCAATTCTACACATCCCTTTCCACTCACGGGAAAATCTGATTAAATTGAAGTCCCCACCAATGCACCAAGGTAAATCCCAACGAACATGAAGACCATCCAATTCCCCAAGAAAATCCACAACTTCACACAAGAGAGTGGGCCCATAACCCCCCAAAAAACCCACTCCTTAGCTTCATTTTTCACCCTACACCAGATAGAAATAGAAAAGGCCCCTATTTCATTATTCAACACCTTCAATTTATCCACATTTCATAACAAAAGAATACCACCCGATGCCCCTCAAGAAGGGAGCGAAAGCCAGGACAAAGACCGCTGCCCCCAAATTTTGAAAATCAATTTATCATTCCAATCCCCAATTTTGGTTTCCTACAAACAAACAAGATCGGCTTGCAAAGAAGAGATACACTTTGTCACCGTGATTCTCTTGTCGCAATTCCCCAAACCTCTAACATTCCAAGAAAAAACTTGGATCCATCAATCACTTTTTTATTATCCCCTTCCCCTTTCTACCACCCCCTTCACTCACACATCCACAATTACGTTCATAATTCACCCCACTTTTTAACTTTCTCATTTCACTTCTCAATTGCTTGCTCTCCACCGATCTAATTTCTAGGTTACCCTCATCTTTCCTTCATTCTCTTTCTTTTAACTGAAAGAGCTCCAAAGTCTCTGCTTCGAAACCCCCACACGAGAGGCCTAGAAAGGATTCGAACTCCTCCATTTTACCCAACACCCACTCAAATAAACACTCCCCATCCCTCTCCTCAACTCCTTTAAGAAACAAACGATTACCAAGATCATCCAACTTTAAAGGAGTCACAAACTCCTTATCATCGATAGCCAAGGGGACACCATCACCTCCAACCACCTCAACACTACCAAAAGCCAACAGGGCCACTTCTAAAATTAAGTCCTTATCCACCTCTGCCTCCTACAACCTTGTCATAGCAAGCTGATTTCGGTCTCTACCAACCCCCAACCAGGCATTTGGATCTTGCAAAAAGGGGTACTCAACATGAATAAAATGCTTATTCTTATGCACAACAGGTCTCCTGCAAAGATCCAAAGCAGCAACTAACAAAGAAGAATGGAATTTGAAAATTAGAGTAGATTGACCCTTCGAATGAACATGGCTAAGAAGAAATTTCACAAAATCCCCTTTTTGAGACTGCCCTAGCTGTTGAAGATTTGGAATTCCTTCCTCCCCCAAAACCCTATCTCGCTCGGGATCTTTGGAGGTCAGCAGGAAAGGACCATGGTTCAGTAAGGAATCAGACCAAAGATGGCTCCCCCCATCACTCAGTCGACCACCCAGCCCATTTTGATGAAAGGAAAGAGGGTTAACAACAGCCAAATCCAACGCTTTCACCATCCTCACAATCAAAATCAGAATAAGCCTCAAAGAAAGAAGAATAATAATCAGACGATGACACCTCCCGTTCCTTCACGGTCACGAGAACAGACTGCTTCCCCTTCACATTTAAGTCACCAATCGCAGAAGCCAAACCACCCGACTGTCCCACAGTGCAAGTATTCCTCCCCATTACCATACCATCGATGGACACCAACTCGTTCCCAGCAGAAGCACTCCCAGAGGAGAAAGGGCAGAAAAAATATGGAGATGAGGCATTAGAATACAGAGTACAAGGAGGGAGAGACTTCTCCTCTGGCATCAAAGAGTCCTCAGCATCTTGAGACTCTTCCAAGCGAGCATTGTCCTGAGGGCTTAAAGAGTTCGGAACCTAAGAATACCACGAGCTCGATAAAGAATCCAGATCATCCTCAAGATCCTCCATCCAAACATCAGAAATGCCTTCCAATCTCTCAGGAGCCCTCGACACTTCCGATACAAACTGTACCGACTCAGACAACAACCCCTTGTTGGGACAGGTTCGCGTGTCTCCCAAGAGGCGATTCAAGACCACAAAAGCACTGTTCATATGGACTCCTGGGAGGGACAATGTGGATGCAGACGATGATGCCGGAGGAGAAGAATTTGGACTAGTACATCCCATAGAACCCCCCACAACCGAACTAGAGACTCTTGGGTTTCTCGGCCAAGAGGAAGAATTCAATCCATCTTTATCTTTATCTAAAGACATCAAAGGGGCCTGGATCATAGGGACACCCTTATTCTAAGAGGTCCTTTCCAAACTCAGCCCAATACGCAGCCCAATACCAGTACTGTCACGATCCAGGTTGATGGGCCTCCACTCCCTCTTACTGGGCCTCTGAAAAGGTGAATTAACCCTATTAACCCTCTGATGATTAGGGATAGAAATATCCTCTCTTCCCGAAAAATCATCCTCAACTGCCAGCTGTTGAAAGTTATTAAATGTCTTCAAGACCTCCACCCCCAACATACCCCTCGATGACCTACCATTTAAAGAGGTTGAGCTTGTATGTTTAATAGTGCCCTTTTTGTTAGCCACATGCCATCCCCCCTTTAAAACATCACCCCCTGATTTAATAGCATCACGCTCCACCCTTTGATCAGCAGCAACCAAAGGGAGCACCCGATCAAAAGCCCCCTCGTCCCTGTCATCGACACCCCCAAGGCCTAAAGATCTAAATCCCGAATCAGATGTTGCGACAACAGCTTTACCCTTCCATCTACTCCATGCCAAGTTAGTAGAACCTTGAGACTGTGAAATAGGAGCTGACAACACATCACAATCCGTACCATCCCCCTCGAAACGAGATCTCCTACCAAGCGCATCCTTTTCCCCCAGCCTGCCCAAACACATCAAACACCACCAGCATCAGCTGAGAAGGGGGAGGATTACCCAAGATTCCATGATCCATAGACATCTCATTTTCAATTGATAAAATCAGTTGAAAGTAACTGCCATTCAAAACAACCGATAAAAAGCGTAGAAGAATCCTAAAATCTCCCCTCTCCACTTTCAGTCTTGTCCACCTCAGTTCCTCACAGGCTAATGTGTTCTTGTCCATAGAGCGAAGACCACTGCAAATGTCACCAATTGCCTGAAAAATCCTTTGAGACCAAAGGTTTAGCGGCAGACCCCAAACCCGTATCCAACAACACTTGAAGAGGCAGTCGTATCTCAAGGCAAATAAGTCAGGCCTCCACCGAATAAAATCAAACACATCCGAAGAATTTGGCAGCTCCCAATTACAGAGACAGGAAGCAATTGCCACCATAGGGCATACAAACAATGCTGTATCCAAATCCACCAGAATCCAATTCAAGATGGAAGAATTATTGAAACAGAAAGAAGCTCCAAAGGCAATCTCCTCCCACCTGATAGATTGATTACTACAGCAACATACGACCACATGTTCCCAAACCTCCTCTCCCTCCCCCATCAAACCATTCACCTGGATCACCCAATCTTTTTCTTGTTTCAGCACCTCCATCCAAGGACTCGGCACCTCCATCACATTCCTCGACAGAGAATGAGGCTCCTGCATGCCCAGAAGGACAGGAAATGAATTCAGGCTAGGAACAACACCTAAAGATTTCATCTTAGGCACAACCCCAAAGGACCAATGCAAGATGTAACAGACGTTAGCCTAACCAGAAGCGTCATTACCACTCATAAAGAAAATCGAAAATTCTCTATCAGATCGAAGCGCTTCTGAAATTCGAAGAAAAGCCCCTTGCTCATTCGAACAGCCCTTAATAACCAACACCATATTGCCATCGTCTTTCAGTCACACAACTGCCTTTGCATCTACTTCACGACAAGCCTGATAAATCACCTCATAGAACTAGGGAATAGGACTGGCTCTAAAACGAATACTAGCAGTAAAAGCATGACACCATTCCGTAATGCGAAGAATACAAACATTTCCGTCATAAATCTCCTTGAACTCAAAAGATTTCCTTTCGATCACAATGGTTTACATCACCATCATGCCGGAAATCACACCATCACACCAGAAATAACTCTTCTTCTCTTTATAGTTCCTATATCAAGATTACAAAGGAGCATGAAAAAACTAAAGCACACACTTGATTGTCCAGGTTTCTAGCACAATTTGCCTCTTTACAAAGTTGACTAACCCCTTTTGATAGAAGGGGGACCTTCCAAGTACTAGGTCTTTTGGTGATTCGATCCAAAACTGGATTCCAAATTGCCTTAGATTTGAACCGTACCCCTAATGGAAGCCCAAGGTAGGGAGAAGGCCAGCTACCAACTCTACAACCCAAAATAGTAGCCAATGAGTGAATCTCCTCGACCACCCCCACTTGAGATATTTTCCTCTTAGACAAATTAATCTCGAGACCCGAGACCACCTCAAATCACCTTAGGATGCATCTCAGAAAACCCATTTGCCTACTGTCCATCTCGCTAAAAATCATAGTATCATCAACATACTACAAGTGCAAAATCAAAATATCGTCATTCCCAACCATAAATCCCAATAAGAAACCATTTTCGTCTTTCCTAATCATTCTACTTGAAGCCTCCGTGACCATAGTGAAGAGATAGGGAGAAAGGGGATCACCTTGTCTCAAGCCTCTATAACTTCTAAAAATCCTTCTGAAACCCCATTAATAAGAATCAAAAAAGCAACCGAACTAACATGGGTATACATCTAATTTCTCAATTTCGACCCAAAGCACAATCTGCCCAACATATACTCCAAAAACATCTAATCCACATGGTCATAAGCCTTCTCCAAATCTAACTTAACAACAATACCCTTTCTACCCCAATTTGGTGTGGTCATCCTTACATTCATTTGCAATGAGGACCCCATCCTAAATCTGTCTCCCAGCCACAAAATCCCCTTAAGGTATTATTTTATTTTTTTGGAGAGAGATATCATTTATTAAAGATAAAAGGCAAAAACTAAAGCAAGAAGCTTTGCCAGATATTAAGTATGGAAATATTTCTAAGAATTTGGCCAAATTCGAGGGTCTCTTCTAACATTTCCAGTATTATGAAAAACCCGTGTCTTTACCAGTAAAAAGTCCTTTATCCCATAAAATAAAGAAGAAGCTTGTGTAGGCAAACTTACCCCCTAGGGAACTAAAATGATATCTTACATGACCACTTTCAGGCTCAAAGTAAGCACTTTAGACATAATTTTGTAAACACTACTTGGGATACTGATAGGCTAAAAATCCTTTAACCCCTTAACATATTTCTTCTTAGGAATCAAAGCAATGAAGGTCTCGTTGAGGTGCCCATAAAAATCCCCTCTTCCGTGAAATTTCTCAAAAAATTTCAAGAGATCCCCCTTAATGATGTGTCAACACTTTTGGAAGAACGAAATAGAGAAGTCGTTTGGACTTGGAGCCTCATCTCCAGCCCTAGTAATTTTGTCTTGGACTCCTTAAATCCCTAGGTTGTCCTAATTCACTATGTCACCTTTATCATCTCCAGCCCTAGTAGTTTTGTCTTGGATTCTTTAAATCCCTAGGTTGTCCTAATTCACCGTGTCTCCTTTACAATTCACTAACAATACCATTTTATTTTTGGAAGCGGGTGAAGAATGCATTAAAAACACTAGATCAATCTTAAAAGCCTTTAAGGCCATTTTTTGGCATAAAGTTAATCTTGTAAAATCATGCCTAGTGGGTATTCATGTGCAGGAGTCAAGGCTAAATAGGCTTGCTAGTGTTATTGGATGCAAAGTGGAAACTTGACCTTTTTAAGTATATTGGCCTTCCATTGGGGGGATGTTCTAGGATAGAAAGTTTTTGGGATCCGGTGGTTGAAAAAGTAACCAAGAAACTAGCTTGTTGGAAGCAGAAAGATAACACATATTAAAGTAGTGTTGGCGAATATCCCAATGTGTTACATGTCTTTATTCAAAATGTCTTACAAGGTAGCAAGGAAAATTGAGAAATATTAAAAGGGATTTCTTCTGGGAGGGAAGAAGAGAGAAAGGGATCATCTTCTAATTGGAAGGATAAAGGAGTGCAACATGGCGTTGTTGGGAAAATTGTTATGGAGATTCACGATTAAAATGGGGAGCTTATGGCAATAGATTGTTTGCAGCATATATGCATCAACTTCAAATGGATGGGACTAATCTAATTGCTAATATCCTCCGCTCTTTGTCTTGGAAAAACATCATCTAACTTGCCGCTCTATTTATTCTCACACTAGTTTCATGGTTGATAATATAGGTTTTTGAAGGATTTTTGGTGGGGTGATCAACCTTTATTGAAATCCTTTTCAAGACTTTTTTGTATTTCCACCCAAAAAGATGCATTGGCATCAAATATTATATGTTTGGACTCATGAATCTTCTGGAAACTTCTTCTTTAATTTTTTTAGCCCTTTTTCAATGTAATCCGTCCACATCCTCATTTCCATATAAAAAGGTATGGAGCCATTTGGTGCCTCCTCATGTGAAACTTCTACATGGATTGTTGCATTTAATCAAATTAGCACAAGGGATATGCTTCAAAAGCGAAGACCATATATGGTTTTATTTCCACACTTCCGCTTCTTTTGCATGAAGGAAGGAGAACTTGGAAACTATATTTTGATGCATTGCACTTTTTAAATAACCATTTGAAACTATTACATCTCAAGGATGAACATTTCATAAGTGATACTTACCCAAATTGTTGATCTCATTCAACAATGGAATGGAGACTTCTTAGGTCCACGAGGTAAATGCTTTTGGGGAGGCTTAATGCATGGGATCTTCGGGGGTTTGGAAATAAAGATATCAAAGATTATTTGAAGGCAAGAGAAGACGATTGATAGTGTGAAGTACTAAGTTGGTTTATGGTGTCCAGACTATTCAAAGGAATGTTCATCAATGACTTATTGAGAGATTGGCCAACATGAATAGCTGTTAGATTCCCAAACCTAGGGCAACAAGTTTAATGTGGAAGCCTTTAGTGTGTGGAACACTTAAACTTTGATGGACCTTCATTGGGAAATCCTAAGCTTGTAGGAGTTGGATTTATTATTAGAGATAGCAACAGCTATGTGACTCAAAATCGTTAGTGGCTTAGTGGAAGCTTGTGATTCTACTAAAGTGGTTGATACGGGAGCATTCTATGCAAAGAAGAAGAAATTGGATGACCATGAATAGTCCCCCATGGATGTGTCTAGTAATTTAGGTTTTTTTTTTTCGTTTAATTTAATAAGGCCAATAGTGTCATAGTTAGTTTAGTTTTGGGTTTTTAGTTGTGATCCCGTTTTTCACTTTGGACCCAATTTTTCTCTAGCTAAAACTTGACTTTTGGCTTGATTTTGGTGTATTTAGATATGTTATTCAGTTACCTTTTTAATGACCCAAGATTGCGCAAATACGAGGTGATTTGGGAAAGTTATGACCAAATTAATACGGGGATGTCAATAAAAACGGAAATAGTGTTTTATGAGAAAGTCTTAAGTTTTAGTAGTTTTAATTTTTAGGAAAGTAAGTTCTTAGAAAGTTTTATGTTTTAGAAAACTTGGCTAGCAAGTTTAGGATTTTTAGAAAGTTTTGTGTAGAATATTTTGGGAGATTGTTTGAGATCTTGTGAGGCCCAATAATTTGGCCAACAAGCCAAATTATGCCAACCAAGATTCATTTTTTTTATAAGTCTTTTATTAATTTGGCAAGTTTATTTTGTTAAAAGATCTTGGATCTAGGATTTTATTTTGTTTTATTCTTCATGTAATTAATGTTTATTTAAAGACCACATTAGATTAATGAAAAAAACAATTGAAGATGAATATTTAAAAAGAAAACACATGCATGTTGAAGTGAGTGGTATCCAAATTTCTCTCTCAACCCCTCACATGAAATGAACTTTTCTTTCATTTTTTCTCTTCTTTCTTCTTTTTTCTCTTTTTCTTTCCCGTTTTTTCTTTCTCTAAAATCCCTACAAAAAATAGCCCCTCTCCTTGGCTGTTGTGCTACATCAGATTTGGTATCAGAGCTTCCGTTTTTTTTTTTTTTTTTTTTTTCAACTAATTCCATCTAATTGAATCTTAGGAATGTTTGATATCATCACTCACTTTTTCTCTCCCTTCTAGGATAGGCTTCAGGGTCAAAATTAGTGACCAATTTGAAGACAATTTGATCTCTCAAGAGTGGGTTGAAAAGATTCTCTAAGAAGAAACAAATCTAGACTTTTATTGGCATGAGGAGGGAAAATTCATGCTTCACTCTAATCATGGCGGCTTTAGGGATGCAATTGATTGCAAAATGAGTCATGTAGAAAACAATGCAGTCATACTTGAGAAACCTTAGATCACAAGAAGAAGAGCTAGTTTCATTCCAGATAGATCTATGGTGACCTTCATCATTGGAAGAGTTCGTTATTACCTGCCTGTTAGACCTCAACAACCCTTTGTCAAGATGCCATTAGCTGTAGAAGAAGAATCTAGACATAAAGGAGATCATTCCTAGGAACGTGAACAAGTGGAAGGACCTAAAGTTATGGAAGATTTATCCCAGGAAGACTAACCAATTGAGGATTTTTCTACTTCTCAAGATGACCAACCAATTGAGGACAAAGGTTGAAGACAAAGGAGCAAACGAAGAAGAGACAAAGTTGCCACCCAATGAGGGATGTGAGTCGCAAGATTTTTATGTTGTGTCCTCTTCCAAGGTGTCATTGATGTTGCTGCCCATGCAAGTTGAAGACCATGAAGAGGTGTTCATCCTTCAATTTGAGAAGTCTACCTCTTCAATTTCGTGGTCGAAATTCTTCCAACCCAGGGAGATTGATGCGGGAGCATTTTATGCAAAGAAGAAGAAATTGGATGACCATGGATGTGTCTAGTAATTTAGGATATTTTTCTGTATTAAGAGTTTTTTTTAATTTAATAAGGCTAATAGTGTCATAGTTTAGTTTTGGGTTTTTATTTGTAATCCCATTTTTCACTTTGGACCCAATTTTTTTCTAGCCAAAACTTGAAGTTTGGGTTGATTTTGGTGTCTTTAGATAGGTTATTTAGTTACCTTTCTAAAGAAACGTAGATTGTGCAAATCTGAGGTGATTTGGGAAAGTTATGACCAAATTATACTACGGGGGGGGTGTCAATAAAAATGAGAATTGTGTTTTTTGAGAAAGTCCTAAGTTTTAGTAGTTTTAATTTTTAGGAAAATAAGCTTTTAGAAAGTTTTATGTTTTTGAAAATTTAGCTAACAAGTTTAGGATTTTTAGGAAGTTTTGTGTAAAATATTTTGGGAGATTGTTTGAGATCTTGTGGGGCCCACTAACTTGGCCAACAAGCTAAATATTGTATCTATTAAGATTCATTTTTTTTATAAGTCTTATTATTTGACAAATTTATTTTGTTAGAAGATCTTGAATCTAGGATTTTATTTTATTTTATTCTCCATGTGATGCCTATTTAAATGCCACATTAGATCAATAAAAAAACAGTTGAAAATGAATATTTGAAAAGAAAACACATGTGTATTGAAGTGGATGTGGTATTCCAAGTTCTCTCTTAACCCCTCACATGAGGTGAGCTTTTCTTTCAT